>JABUQX010059107.1:7500-52500 GCA_015478945.1 Trachelipus rathkii | reverse complement strand
TAACTTAAAAATTTGCGTTTTTACATACCCTAAAGCAGTAAATCAGTAAATCAGGTAAATCAAACTGCCCTCCATACCCTCATACCCTTATGTGATCTATTGATCTATTGATCTATTGATTCAAGTCATATTTTGTATAACATAACACAAAAACTTTATTTATTTTGTTTTGTTCTTTAAACATTATGTTTTTACTAAAAATTTTTTATTTTTGTTTTAATTGTTTTTGATATTTTGGCTTTTACTAAAAAATTTATTCTTTTTATGTTTATAACTTAAAAAAATTTGCATATTTACATACCTTAAAGCAGTAAATCAGTAAATCAGTAAATCAAACTGTATCCAGCTACCCTCCTACCCTTCTGTGATCTATTGATCTATTGATCTATTGATCTATTGATCTATTGATTCAAGTCATATTTTGTATAACATAACACAAAAACTTTTATTTATTTTGTTTTGTTTCTTTAAACTTTTCGTTTTTACTAAAAAATTTATTTTTTTTATGTTATAACTTAAAAAATTGGCATATTTACATATCTTAAAACGAGTTAAATCAGTAAATCAGTAAATCAACTGCCCTCCCACCCTCCTACCCTTCCCTGATCTATTGATCTATTGATCTTAGTTGATCTATTGATTATTGATTCAAGTCATATTTTTGTATAACATAACACAAAAACTTTTATTTATTTTGTTTTGTTTCTTTAAACATTATGTTTTTACTATAAAAATTTATTTATTTTGTTTAATTTGTTTTAAATATTTTGTTTTTACTAAAAAATTTATTCTTTTTAATGTTATAAGTTAAAAAATTTGCATATTTACAATACCTTAAAGCAGTAAATCAGTAATCAGTTAATCAAACTGCCCCCATACTCTCATACCCTTCTGTGATCTAATTGATCTATTGATCTATTGATCTATTGATCTATTGATTCAATTCATATTTTGTATAACATAACACAAAACTTTTATTTATTTTTGTTTGTTTTTTAAAGATATATTTTAACTATAAAACAATATTATTTTGTTTAATTGTTTTAAATATTTTGTTTTTACTAACAATTTATTTCTCTTTCGTTTATAACTTAAAAAATTTGCTTTTTACATACCTTAAAAGCAGTAAATCAGTAATCAGTAAAACAAACTACCCTCCTACCCTCCTACCCTTCCATGATCTTATTTGATCTATTGATCTATTGATCTATTGATCTATTGATTCAAGTCATATTTGGGTATAACATAACACAAAAACTTTTATTTATTTGTTTTGTTTCTTAAACATTATGTTTTTACTATTAAAATTTATTTATTTTGTTTAATTTGTTTTAAATATTCTATATTATTAAAAAATAAATTCTTTATGTATAAAAAAAAAAAAAAAATTTGAAATATTTAAATTTTAAAGCAGTAAATCAGTAAATCAGTAAATCAAACTGCCCTCCATACCCTCTTACCCTTCTGTGATCTATTGATCTATTGATCTATTGATCTATTGATCTATTGATTCAAGTCATATTTTGTATAACATAACACAAAAACTTTTATTTATTTTGTTTTGTTCTTTAAACATTTTGTTTTTAAACTATAAAATTATTTATTTTGTTTTATATTCTTTAATTTTGTTTTTTAATTTTATAAATTCCTGTTATGTTTTATTAACTAATTAAATATGCATATTTTTTTTCCTTAAAGCAGTAATCAGTAAATACGTAATCCAAACTGCCCTCCATACCTCATACCCTTCTGTGATCTATTGATCTATTGATTATTTTGATCTATTGCTATTGATTTCAAGTCATGATTTTTGTATACACAGTAACCAAAAACTTTTTTACTTATTTTGTATGCTTTTCTTTAAACGCATTTATGTTTTTACTATAAAAATTTATTTATTTTGTTTAATTTGCTTTTAAATATTTTGTTTTTACTAAAAATTTATTCTTTTTATGTTTATAACTTAAAAATTTGCATTTTTACATAACCAGGTAAATCAGCTATAATCAGTAAATCAAAACTGTATCCAGCCACCCTCATACCCTTCCATGATCTATTGATCTATTGATCTATTGATCTATTGATTCAAGTCATATTTTGTATAACATAACACAAAAACTTTTATTTATTTTGTTTTGTTTCTTTAAACATTATGTTTTTTACTATAAAAATTTATTTATTTTGTTTAATTTGTTTAAAATATTTTGTTTTTACTAAAAAATTTATTCTTTTTATGTTTATAACTTAAAAAAATTTGCATATTTTACATACCTTAAAGCAGTAAATCAGTAAATCAGTAAAATCAATGTTCCAACTACCCTGCTCCGCTTCCATGGTCTATTGTCTATTGATCTATTGTTCTATTGATTATTGATTCAAGTCATATTTTGTATAACATAACACAAAAACTTTTATTTATTTTGTTTTGTTTTCTTTAAACATTATGTTTTTACTATAAAAATTTTTTTATTTTGTTTTATTTGCTTTAAATATTGATTTTTACTAAAAAATTTATTCTTTTTATGTTTATAACTTAAAAAAAATTTGCATATTTACATACCTTAAAGCAGTAAATCAGTAAATCAGTAAATCAAACTGCCCTCCATACCCTCATACCCTTCTGTGATCTATTGATCTATTGATCTATTGATCTATTGATTCAAGTCATATTTTGTATAACATAACACAAAAACTTTTATTTATTTTGTTTTGTTTCTTTAAACATTATGTTTTTACTATAAAAATTTATTTATTTTGTTTAATTTGCTTTAAATATTTTGTTTTTACTAAAAAATTATTCTTTTTATGTTTATAACTTAAAAAATTTGCATATTTACATACCTTAAAACGCAGTAAATCAGTAATCAGTAACAATCAACTGTATTCAGCTTACCCTCCTACCCTTTGTGATCTATTGATCTATTGATCTATTGAAATTATTTGATTCAAGTCATATTTTTTATAAAAAAAACACAAAAAACTTTTATTATTTTGTTTTGTTTCCTTAAACACATTTTCTTTTTACTAAAAAATTTATTCTTTTTATGTTTATAACAAACAAATTTGCATATTTACATAATCTTAAAGCAGTAAATCAGTAAATCAGTAAATCAAACCTGCCATGCCACAACCCTCTATACCCTTTGTGATCTATTGATCTATTGATCTATTGATTCAAGTCATATTTTGTATAACATAACACAAAAACTTTTATTTATTTTGTATTGTTTCTTTAAACATTATGTTTTTACTATAAAACTTAATTTTTTTTTTTTTAATTTTTTTTTAAAACATTTGGTTTTTATTAAAAAAATTAATTCTTTTTTATGTTTATCATTAAAAAAATTTGCTATATTTACATAACCTTAAAGCAGTTAAATCAGTAAATCAGTAAATCAAACTGTATCCAGCTACCCTCCTACCTTCATGATCTATTGATCTATTGATCTATTGATCTATTGATCTATGATTCCAAGTATCTTTTTGTATAACATAACATAAAAATAATTCCTTTGCTGTAGCTGTTGTTGTTGTTTTGTTGCTGTTGTTGTTGTCATACGTTCAAGTTAGATGAAAATATACAACACTTTTTCAACATATCTCTAAAATATTAATGTTAATTTTACATTAAACATTGTAAAATTTAACAAAACTAAACAAAAATATATCTCAACCTAACCTAACTGACATACAGCATTCGTTAACAAGGTAACTAAATAGAAGTTTCAACTTACAGCAGAAGTCCATCAGCATAATCTCAATCTTTACTATACACACCAACGCTCAAATATCTATTATTATTATTATTATTATTATTATTATTTATTATTATTATTATTATTATTATTATTATTATATTATTATTATTATTATTATTATTATTATTATTATTATTATATATTATTATTATTATTATTATTTTATTATTATTATTATTAAATTATTATTATTTATTATTTATCACTATAACAGTCCATATGGATCAGTAAGTTAGTACGATAATTGCATAGCTCGTGCATTAAGTAAAGTGTCTATAATAATATTTTGTGAGGTGTATAGTAAAGATTGAGAATATGTTTGCTGATTTCTGCTGGTAAGTTGAAACTTTTAATTTTAGTTACCTTGTTAACGAATGCTGTATGTCAATTAGGTTAGGTTGAGATATATTTTTGTTTAGTTTTCAATATTAAAATGTTAATGTAAAATTAAAATGTTAATATTTTAGAAATATGTTTGAAAAAGTGTTATATATTTTCATTTAACCTGAGTATGATTATTTAACAGCAACAACCAACAACAACCAACAACCACAGCAAAGAATTTATTTTTATGTTATGTTATACAAAAAGATACTTGAATCATTAGATCAATAGATCAATAGATCAATAGATCAATAGATCATGGAAGGGTAGGAGGGTAGCTGGATACAGTTTGATTTACTGATTTACTGCTTTAAGGTATGTAAATATGCAAATTTTTTTTAAAGTTATAAACATAAAAAGAATAATTTTTTTAGTAAAAACAAAATATTTAAAAGAAAAATAAAACAAATAAATAAATTTTTATAGTAAAAACATAATGTTTAAAGAAACAATACAAAATAAATAAAAGTTTTTGTGTTATGTTATACAAAATATGACTTGAATCAATAGATCAATAGATCAATAGATCAATAGATCACAGAAGGGTATGAGGGTATGGAGGGCAGTTTGATTTACTGATTTACTGATTTACTGCTTTAAGATATGTAAATATGCAAATTTTTTTGTTATAAACATAAAAGGAATAAATTTTTTAGTAAAAACGAAAAGTTTAAAGAAACAAAACAAAAATAAATAAAAGTTTTTGTGTTATGTTATACAAAATATGACTTGAATCAATAGATCAATAGATCAATAGATCAATAGATCACAGAAGGGTAGGAGGGTAGCTGGATACAGTTTGATTTACTGATTTACTGATTTACTGCTTTAAGGTATGTAAATATGCAAATTTTTTTAAGTTATAAACATAAAAAGAATAAATTTTTTAGTAAAAACAAAATATTTAAAACAAATTAAACAAAATAAATAAATTTTTATAGTAAAAACATAATGTTTAAAGAAAACAAAACAAAATAAATAAAAGTTTTTGTGTTATGTTATACAAAATATGACTTGAATCAATAGATCAATAGATCAATAGATCAATAGATCATGGAACAAAGGTATGAGGGTATGGAGGGCAGTTTGATTTACTGATTTACTGATTTACTGCTTTAAGGTATGTAAATATGCAAATTTTTTTAAGTTATAAACATAAAAAGAATAAATTTTTTAGTAAAAACAAAATATTTAAAGAAAATAAAACAAAATAAATAAATTTTTATAGTAAAAACAATAATGTTTAAAGAAACAAAACTATATAAATAAAAGTTTTTTTGTTTTATGTATAAAAAAAATGATTTGAATCAAAAAAAAAAAAAAAAAAATAGATAAATAGATGAATAAGTCAATAGTCAATAGATCATGGAAAGGTAGGAGGGTAGGTGGGGGCTGTTTTTGATTTACTGATTTACTATTTTACTGCTTTAAGATATGTAAATATGCAAATTTTTTTTAACTTATAAACATAAAAAGAATAAATTTTTTAGTAAAAACAAAATATTTAAAGAAAATAAAACAAAATAAATAAATTTTTATAGTAAAAACATAATGTTTAAAGAAACAAAACAAAATAAATAAAAGTTTTTGTGTTATGTTATACAAAATATGACTTGAATCAATAGATCAATAGATCAATAGATCAATAGATCATGGAAGGGTAGGAGGGTAGCTGGATAAGTTTGATTTACGATTTACTGATTTACTGCTTTAAGGTAGGAATATGCAAATATTTTAAGTTATAAACATAAAATAAATATTTTAGTAAAAAACAAAATATTTAAAAGCAAATTAAACAAAATAAATAAATTTTTTAGTAAAACCAAAATGTTTAAAGAACATACAAATAAGTAAAAGTTTTTTGTGTTATGTTATACAAAATATACTTGAATCAATAGATCATAATCAATAGATCAATAGATCAATAGATCACAGAAGGGTTGAGGGTATGGAGGGCAGTTTGATTTACTGATTTACTGATTTACTGCTTTAAGGTATGTAAATATTGCAAATTTTTTTAAGTTATACACAAAAATAAAAAGAATAATTTTTTAGTAAAACAAAATGTTTAAAGAAAATAAACAAAATAATAATTTTATAGTAAAAACATAATGTTTAAAGAAACAAAACAAATAAATAAAAGTTTTTGTGTTATGTTATACAAAATAGTGACTTGAATCAATAGATAATAGATCAATAGATCATAGATCATAGCTGGGTAGGAGGGTATGAGGGTATGGAGGCCAGTTTGATTTACTGATTACTGATTTACTGCTTTAAAAGCAGTAAATATGCAAATTTTTTTTAACTTATAAACATAAAAGAATAAATTTTTTAGTAATAACAAAATTATTTAAAAACAAATTAAACAAAATAAATAAATTTTTATAGTAAAAACATAATGTTTAAAGAAACAAAACAAAATAAATAAAAGTTTTTGTGTTATGTTATACAAAATATGACTTGAATCAATAGATCAATAAGATCAATAGATCAATAGGATCAATAGATCATGGAAGGGTAGGAGGGTGGGGAGGGCAGTTGATTTACTGATTTACTGATTTACTGCTTTAAGGTATGTAAATATGCAAATTTTTTTTAAGTTATAAACATAAAAAGAATAAATTTTTTAGTAAAAACAAAATATTTAAAAAAAATTAAACAAAATAAATAAATTTTTATAGTAAAAACAATAATGTTTAAAGAAACAAAACAAAATAAATAAAAGTTTTTGTGTTATGTTATACAAAATATGAATTGAATCAATAGATCAATAGATCAATAGATCAATAGATCAATAGATCACTGAAGGGTATGAGAGTATGGAGGGCAGTTTGATTTACTGATTTACTGATTTACTGCTTTAAGGTATGTAAATATGCAAATTTTTTTAACTTATAAACATAAAAAGAATAAATTTTTTAGTAAAAACAAAATATTTAAAACAAATTAAACAAAATAAATAAATTTTTATAGTAAAAACATAATGTTTAAAGAAACAAAACAAAATAAATAAAAGTTTTTGTGTTATGTTATACAAAATATGACTTGAATCAATAGATCAATAGATCAATAGATCAATAGATCAATAGATCATGGAAGGGTAGGAGGGTATGGAGGGCAGTTTGATTTACTGATTTACTGATTTACTGCTTTAAGATATGTAAATATGAAATTTTTTAAGTTATAAACAAAAAAAGAATAAATTTTTTAGTAAAAACAAAATATTTAAAGAAACAAAACAAAAATAAATAAAAGTTTTTGTGTTATGTTATACAAAATATGACTTGAATCAATAGATCAATAGATCAATAGATCAATAGATCAATAGATCACGGAAGGGTAGGAGGGTAGCTGGATACAGTTTGATTTACTGATTTAACTGATTTACTGCTTTAAGGTATGTAATATGCAAATTTTTTTAAGTTATAACATAAAAAGAATAAATTTTTTTAGTAAAAACAATATTTAAAACAAATTAAACAAAAATAAATTTTTATAGTAAAACATAATGTTTTAAAGAAACAAAAACAAAATAAAATAAAAAGTTTTTGTGGTTATGTTTATACCAAAATAATGACTTGAATCAATAGATCAATAGAATCAAAGAATCACATAAGGGTATGAGGGTATGGAGGGCAGTTTGATTTACCTGATTTACTGATTTACTGCTTTAGGGTATGCAAAAAACCCCCCGCCAATTTTTAAGTTATAAAACATACAAAAGAATAAATTTTTTAGTAAAAACAAAATATTTAAACCAAATTAAAACAAATAAAAATAAATTTTTATAAGTAAAAACATAATGTTTAAAGAAACAAAACAAAATAAATAAAAGTTTTTGTGTTATGTTATACAAAATATGACTTGAATCAATAGATCAATAGATCAATAGATCAATAGATCATGGAGGGTAGGAGGTAGCTGGATACAGTTTGATTTACTGATTTACTGATTTACTGCTTTAAGGTATGTAAAAATGCAAATTTTTTAAGTTATAAACATAAAAAGAATAATATTTTAGTAAAAACAAAATGTTTAAAGAAAAAAAACAAATAGATAAAAGTTTTTGTGTTATGGTTATACAAAATATGACTTGAATCAATAGATCAATAAACCAATATCATAGATCAATAGATCATGGTAGGGTAGGAGGGGGGATGGAGGGCAGTTTGATTTAACTGATTTACTGATTTACTGCTTTAAGGTATGTAAAAAGCAAATTTTTTTAAAAGTTTTTAACATACATTGAGAAATTTATTAAAAAAGGAAAAACAAATATTTAAAAAGCAAATAGAAAATAAATTTACTAACCAAAAATAAAAACATAAAGAATAAATGTAAAATGAAACTATAACGAATAAAGTTAGAATTAAAAAATTAAAAAAAATAAAAAAAATTAACGAATAAAAATTTAAAAATAAAAAAAAAAATCTCGCATAAAAATGTTAATACTATTTCCAATGATAATAAAAAATAAAAAAATAAAATAACAAAAGATGTAAATATTATGGAACATTTAACAAAATACATAAGAAAGCATAATGTATATATTAAATATGAACGACCTTAGGAAAAAAAAAAGACATTTCGGCTTTTCATTCGTTTTTATATATATTATTATATATCATATATATATATATATATAATATATATATTATATAGCGAAAAACAGCATGATTTTCTGTATTATATATATATATATATATATATATATATATATATGTGTGTGTGTGTGTGTAATGTTAGGTATGTGCTCCATATATAGGCCTAATTATTATTATATTATGTATATATATATATATATATATATATATATATTATATATATATATATATATAATTTTTTTTTATATATATATATATATATATATATATATATGTGGTGTGTGTGTGTGTGTGTGTGTGTGTTGTTGTGTGTATTGTGTGTTGTTTGTGTGTTTCATATAGGCGCCCCTAATTAACCAATATAAATATATATATATATATATAATTATATATATATATATAATCTATAATATATATATATAATATATATATATAATAATAATATATATATTATATATATATATATATATATATGTGTGTGTGTGTGTGTGTGGGTATGTTGTTGTGTGTTCATATAGGACTAATTAAAACTATATATATTAAAATGTAGAAATAAATATATATATATATATATATATATAT
The DNA here is from genome assembly GCA_015478945.1 of Trachelipus rathkii. Classification (NCBI taxonomy): domain Eukaryota; kingdom Metazoa; phylum Arthropoda; class Malacostraca; order Isopoda; family Trachelipodidae; genus Trachelipus; species Trachelipus rathkii. The sequence continues at coordinate 43,169 of JABUQX010059107.1, read as the reverse complement.
ATATATATATATATATATATATATATGTGTGTGTATGGGTGTGTTTGTGTGTGCGTGTGTGTGTGTGTGGTGTGTGTGTTGTGTGTTTCGTGTAATAGACCTAATTATCCAATATAGATAATATATATATATATATAATATATATAAATATATATATATAATATATATAATATATATATATATAATATATATATATATATATATATATATATATAATATATATATATATATATGTGTGTTGTGTGTGTGTGTGTGTGTGTGTGGGGTGTGGTGCGTGATCATATATAGACCTAATTATGCCAATATATATATAATATATATATATATATATATATATATATAATATATATATATAATATATTATATATATAATATATATTATATAAATATTATATAAATATATACATGTATGTGTGTGTGTGTTGTGTGTGTGTGGTGGTGTGTGTGTGTACCTGTGTGTTTGTATGTGCTTATACATATACCCCTTTTAAGAAACAAAATGATATATGACCTTAACCATTTACTTCTTCGTAATGTGTATTTCCCCTTCTTGTTCATGTCAAAGGTCAAAAGAATTATGGGCAACAGGTGTCCTGTCTAGTCATTTAATACAGAGGGGTAAAAAATAATATGCAGTGACATTCTATCATATAAAATTCATCGCGAAAAAATTGAAATCGTAGAAAAAACGCACTAACTTGCCGTTTTAACGCGGTAAACAGCGGTCAACGAGGACTCAGGCTCCGACTCCGGCTCCGACTCCGAAATAAAAATCTACGGTTAAAAAAATATACCGAAAATTCCAGAAAAAAAAAATAATAAAAAATATCACCAGCATTCCAGATTTTCCAGATTCCAGGTTCCTGGAATCTGGCTACCCGGTGATCGTGCCATACACACTACTAACAACATTGACTACATTGAAATTTACTTCCAGTTTTTGAATACTATCATCCAAAAATTTGACCAACTGCCCATACTATTGGTCAGAACAGCAGGTAACAGATTGGTAATACGGCTAAAGTTACATACCTTAAAATTTAACCGTCACAGCTCCCTAAGTGTGAACATTTAGCTTCGCCAAATTTTTCATTATTCTTTTTTTTTACTTTTTGAAAACCTTTTATTCAGAAAGATAGATGCCCACAATAAATCCTAGTAATAAAAAAAATCGGTACTACAATAAATATTTAAACTGTATTAAGACTAAGTGAAAAGTCTCAATATTTTCCTCTCACAGGAATATTTAACTACACCAAATTTCCTACGAATTTCATTCTATTTTGGAAACCTTTATTCAAAAACTTCCGAGTTCACATAAAATTCGAGACACTACATAAAAATTGACAGAACATTAAGTAACCCGAAATTAAGTTGGAAAAAAATCTCATTTGACACCCCCCTCAACATTTATCTTCTCAACAACCTCTAATTTGAAGAGGATGAAATAGCAACCAATTTTTTTCAAACAAAATCTAAATCAATATTTCACTTCTCCTTCTCTTCGTAATTATACTTTCACAAGAAATTTAAAGCACCTTCAACCCAATTTGACCCTAACAATGGAAGTAATTCCAACAGTAATTCAAACCTATTGACCCAAAATCTTTCAATATTTTTATTGACCTCTGACAACTCCATTGTAAATGAAACATTTTACTCTACCAAATTTCAATGAAATTTAGTTACATTTTTTGAACAGAAATAATTCAGAAACCTCAAATTGCACATTAAATTTGAGCACGTATCATACAATTTGAACAGAACAATGAGTAACCCAAGAGTAATACCGAACTGAGCCTCAACAGCACAAATATTTTGCTCTCTACAAACACCTTAATGTGAGCATTCAACAACAAGAAACTAATAATCTTTTTTACTTCAGCTTTTGAATACTATCCTTCGATTAACTATGAACCTCCACACGAAATTCAAGCACTACACACAATTAGCACTACAATAAGTATTCTTACATCAATAAAGACTGAATGACAAGCCTTAATATTTACCTCTCAAAACTCTCTATAAAAACATTTAATTACGCTATTGACACAAATTTACTTAGTTTATGAAGTCCTAACTTTCAGAAACGTCGAATTTCACTAGAAATTAGGGCACTTCACACAACTGACAGAACAACAAGTATCACAACATCAATACGGCCTAGGTAACACGATTCAATTTTTAGCTTTCATAACTCCATAAATGGGAAGACTTAATAACACAAAATTTATTATAATTTATTTCCACTTTTTGAACTCCTGTTTTAAAAATAAATTCCACAAGAAAATCATTCCAACACTAATATAGACTAAATAACGTTTCCATATTTATTATAATTCATTATAAGAGATCATTTAACTACAACACAATGCAATAAAATTTCCTTACAATTTTTCACCATTCATTCAAAAAGTCGACTTCCACGAAAAATTAGAGCACAACAGACAGCTGAAAGAAAAATACATAACCTAACAGTAATAAGTGTTAGTAACACCCTTGAATATTTAGCTCTCACAAGTCACAACTCGCTTAATACGACATCTAACTGAACCAAAATTTTGACAAAATTTATTTCTAGGTTATGAACATCTATCATTCGAAAACCTAAACTTTCACAAGAAATTCCAGACGCTAACACAACAATTGACACTTTACTAAGTTTTATATAGTGGTATATAAACGTAAAATGACAAACATAATATTTACCTTTCACATCTCCCAATAAGTAAAAATTTATCTACACCTCATATCAATGAAATTAACTTTCACTAAATTTTAAAACACCAATCATTCAAAAACGTAGACTTCCACAAAAAATAAAAAATAAAAAAAATAAATACAAAAAATGGAAAAAACTTACTCACAGTTGGACAGAACAAATAAATATCCCAACATAATAGGTCCTCAGCGACAATGTCTTAATATATGACTTTCACAACGCCTCCAAATGTGTGCATCTAACTACTTTCAGATTTTCAACAACAAATTCATTCAAAATATAACCTTTCAAAAGAATTTGAGCTCTAAATATAATATAAAGAACAATTAATAACCAAACATCCTTCAATGACTCAGTCCTGGCTCATTTTTCATAATGTTGAACAGCCGCTTTTGCAATCGTCTTAATATATCGTATATATATTATATATATATATATATATATAATATATATATATATATATATATATATATTATATATTATATATATATATATATATATATTATATTATATATATATAGTAATATATATATATATTATATTATATATAATATATATATATATATATATAATGGGAAGGTAAAGAATTAATGATCTGCACATCGAGGATAACAATTATATAATAATAATATAGTTAAATGGTTTTTTATTCTAAGATCACTGCACGGCTCAAAGCCCCTATCTATTTAAATGTTATAAAGAGAAAAATTATTAACGTAAAACGTAGTATGCCTACCTCCTATTTTGCTCCCATCAAGGTCATGCAAAAGATTTTCTGATGAAATGGAATTCCTTGATAGAGATTCTGGAACAATTGGGAATCCACCACTTCCGAACAACTCAGAAGTCATCGGGTTAATTCTAAAGGCAAGGTAGTTGGACTAGGATCGTGACTGGTTCTCATCAAGTCATGGCTTTCTCTGTGCCATGTTTAAGTTCTAGACGACGACAATATTGTTTCCAAAGATAGTTTAATGACAAAAGGGGATAAAGGAAGAGAAGAGTGTTTTATAGGATTTAATCTAAAAATGCTTTTAAATGACTAATGAGGGAAACTAAAATAATCGTAATCAAATTTTTTTAGGTCCGGTTGACCTTCCACGATAATATACAAAGATTGTTATAGAATGATGGATAATTGGCCCAAAGGATGATCACAATGATTACTGTAAAACTGAGGAACTGGTTCGTGTAAGGATAACAACTAATAATTGCCTAATATCGAGCGACCAAATAAGTGTGTTGAATGTGTGCAATTATACTCCAGTCACTGATCACGATACGTACTTTGGGTGGTTTACGCAGTTTTTCCACTAGGGTCGAAGATCAATACATGCCTATCTTAGAGTCTGCGATCAGATCAGAGTCGACGGTTTTTGTTAAGGTTGTTAGGTTGTTCAGACGTTCCGGTCTTAGTTACGTTTTTTTTTTGTCCCAACTCCGGTTCTTACTGTTGTAACTTCAGTTTTGGGTCCCAACTCCAGTTTAATAAAAGAAGAACAAGGGGTTTAGAACCTCTTCTTATGTTATAACTTAGAGTACGGAACTAAAAGTATGAGACACCTACCCTTTCCAATTTCGATGACAAATCCAAGTGGTGGAGATCTCTTCTGATGGTCAACAATCACAATGCTGCAAAACATAACTTTTAGATAATTGCTTTATGTAGTTTTAGACTTGTAGATTCATGACATAAATCCCGAGGTACTCTAGTAATTCGATGGATGTAATACGCACCTTGTGAGACGTTCCTTGGAGCCTATCACTTCAGAGTCTCTACGATTTAGTTATTAGCGACACTTCTGCCAGAACTCTCACATACATATAATTTTACATTTGGAAAAAACTTTATATATATATATATATAATATATAATATATATATACTATATAGTATTATATATTATATATATAATTATATATATATATATATATATATATATATATATATATATATATGATATATTAATATATATATAATTACATAATATATAATATATATATGAGTAGTATATATTATTACTACTATGGTATTTACCTATATAGTAATATTTTTAGTATATAATTATAATGAGCTAATTATATATATAGGTAATATATACTATATATACTCGTAATGCTAGTATAGTAGTATAGGTAATAGTGTATAGAGTAGTAGGGAGTAGTTATCCGATATGCGAAGTATGGATACCTATACGTTAGGGAAAGGTCTAATATATAGTATATCTACTAGAGCCTGAGACGTAGCGCTACTATAAAGCGTGGCTGGCTGTAGTAGACAGATCAGAGAGGTCAGAGGCCTAAGGGGAGGCGAGTACGCCACTCAGGCGCACTACCGTGTTCGCCCGTGCTGAGGTCAAACATGTGGTTTTAGTAGGGGCGGAGGTTAGGGGGTAGATGGTAATTAGTGATAGGTATGGACGGAGTTATAGAGGTGAAGGGCGAGGAGGACGGTCATACTAATACTATGGTAATATGTGATGCGGTATGGATAGGGGGGTGAGAAAAGCGTAGGGGTCGGTGGGGGGGGACCAACGAGCTAGGTGAGCTTAGGTCGCCGTACCGCCGGGAGCGCCCCGAAATGCTAGAGTCTAAACTATAGTTGATAGTATATATAGCATTTACACCTCGAGTGGGGTATAGCGCCGAGTGAGTGATACGAGAGTACACCGACGGTATGATGATACTACTAGATACGCCCACGCGGGCGAGAAATCCTACGCAGTATAGATAAAAGCTAGCAGTAGAGCGGGCGATATGCGTAGTGCGTTGGTAGCAGATGCGCGCGGGCTGGCGACACTTGTTAAACTAAGATGTAGATGAATAATAGGGGGGAAGAGTATCGGGGGTATCAGAAGGCCACGTGCGAGAAAGAATCGGTGTAGCATGTGGCTAGGTCGATATAGGTACGAGCGAAAAATAGATATATACACGCGATTGATAAATGCGGGCGGTCAAGTAGTATGAGTAATACGTAGATAAGTATATACTTATTATATAATTACGTATATAGTATATATATAAGTAGTAGGTACCACCGGAGATCAACGACGATGATAGTAGTAGAATAGTAGAGTATAATAATATAATATAAATATTATTATATAGTGTACATAAGCCACTTCTTGGAAATAAAATGAAATGGAGTATATCCCATTGCCATGGGGATGATCATCAGAGAATACTATATCAAATGAGAAACAAACCCAAACAAAGATAAATAAACATAATGGAAGCCATTCCAAAAGAAGGGATGATGATCTCCATTATTATCCCGGCCACCTAAATCTAAACCAAACAACTTAATTTTCTGTACTTATTTTGGGTGCAAAGCAGATCGAAGAGGGTGGAGAGTAAGATCGGTAAAGAGAAAGGAGAGATATAACAGCGAAAAGAATTACTCGAACCGTTCCCAAGAAATAAAACATTTACTAATATAAGTTACATACACTACAAAAAATTACTTTCGAAGCTTCTTCTGTTTAAAGTAGCGAGAATAGACAATTAGAGAGACCTCTACTGCCTCTTCCTCCTCACGAAGTATTCGTAACACAAAAATTTAAAAACATGGTCTTCTGTAGTTACTTCAATATTTCTCCAGTTCACCTGCTCTCATTGCCCGACAAACACCGGTTACTAGATTCAGAGTAATCCCCATGCAACCTAAAGTAAAGTCATGCAGTCAGTATTATCAGTTGAGTAAGCCGTGATGCTGAGGTGTTCGAGTAGCAATATAAACAGACCTGGGTTGCTGTCAATCTGATCCAGAGTACTGACATCGGAATTTGGAGTACTTACTGCGACGTGGGAATAAACGACGACTGAGGTGATGGTGGTGGTATCTGATAATACCCTTGATTATTACCACTATATGCAGTAGTATCAATAGCGGAGTATAAGGATTCTTGCTGTTCCTGAGAGAATCACGAATATGTCGATTGTGGAGGGAAAACTAGTCGGTGTTGTAAAGAAGGGCGAGAGAGCGACATCGAAGGTTGAATGGCGGATTGGACAATCGCCTCGCGTTCCTCGCTTCTTGAAGGTTGAGGACAAGTTCGGTTCATCTGGTCTTGTTTCCATTGATCTCTCTTAAAACTAAAGGATCCGTTGGCTGGTTGCTGACGAACAAGTCATGCTTTTCATTTCGTATAAAGACAATGATGTACTTGCAGCAGGCGCTGAGGATGTGTCCAGAAAACAGGCGGTTGGGTGTAACCAGTCTGAAGCATCGAAGATTTAAAGTCATCTAGAGGATTTATTCAGAAATTGACTATGTGGAGGAGCTTCGGAATTTCTATGTCGGTCGATCCATAGTAGAAATCTAAAACATAGTTGTCTCTCAAATGGTTTTTGTTTGGCCAAGCCTACTGTGAGTATGCCAAGCTGTCAAATTTTTCAAAATTTAAGATGGCATGGTCGCGCATCTTGTCTGGTGAAAGTACTATTGGGAATCGCTCATTTGGAAGTGTAATCTGAGACATGAAGGTAGCAGTACGTCAATCCCGCGGATAATACGCTGCTTTTTGATGAAGTGGGTATGACGATGCCTGTGGAAGTATGGACGGGGACATCATCAAATATTCTCTTAACTGGGATGTGGGCCATGTCTCCTTGAGATGCTCGAGGCCATCGATGTGAAGCGAGGCATCGATAGAGAAATCATCGTGTACCGGCTCACATAGAGGCAGTAGAGTTTTGCTTTGAAAGTACCGCGATTGACTTAGGTTCTGTCATTTGTCTTTCCGAAGCGCGAATCGGTCGTAAGAGGACGTCAAAGCTAATTAAAGAAGTCCACATTCGGCGAGACTACGGTTGAACGATTCCACGAGAGTAGGACATGTGGCAATATGCCGTCCCTAGGGTTGAAAAAAAAAGAAAGCGCAATGTTTGTTTTAAAAGAAAAAAGAACAAAAAACCGATAAGGCGTTTGATTAGTTTTGTAAATATAGGTTCCAAATAACATCTCAATATGTGGCTTTTTTTTATGTTTTTAATCTGGCGGGGTTTTATGCTCATCTGTTGGATGGGTTTTAATTGCTGGTTTTTAAATTTGTGTTTAATAGATTTTTAAAAAGGCAAAACATCACTACTGTATTTCCAAGTGTGGCACATTGCTAAAACACAATATTCATAATTACCACTGAAACATCGTAAGCGCCTGACCATGTCTAAGTTTCTGATAATTGAGGAACTGTATGGGAGAGAGGCGGATCGCTAGAGCGAGCTATTTTTTTTGAGTGTAGCATAAAACTCATAAGTAAAAATAAGAGGGTATATTATAATATTATAAACTCTATCGCTTGAAAGAGGAAAAAAAAAAAAAGGTTTGATTTAATTGCTTAAACATTTATTATTTCACGAGAAAAGAAAAGGAATAAAAAAAAAGAGAAAAATAATAAAAAAAAAAAAAAGCAGCATGAAAAGAAAGTTATTCAAAATTGAAGCCGATAAGTGGATATAGCTAGATGATTCTATTACCTTTATAATATGGAATACTAGGGAATATATAGTATATAGTATAATATAATAATATATATATGAGCTACGTTATACATATAGTATTATATTGTATAGGTAGTCCGACCGGAGAGAGGTAGTATAATAAATAGTGAGTGATATACTATAATATAATATATATACTATTTATTACTATATGTAGTAATATGACAATATAGGGATAGACTAACGAAAGTCAGAGGCTAGATGTATACAAGGGGACTGCTGAGGGCGAGTACGAGAAGGAGAGAGCGAGAGAGAGAGACATAGACACACAAGCATAGCGCATGAGTGAGTTGGGAAGACGAAGCTGAAACAATAAGAGAAATTGATCACTGTGAGAATTGAGTTATCAACCGAAAAAAGACTAGATATTCCCAAGTGGCGGTTTAGTGCACGTGCTCTCGCCGAAATCAAGCCTAATTTGCACAAATGTGTATCTGTGCGCACAATCCAAAAGAGTATGAAAATAACCTACTTGGCAACGATTAGCGGAGCCGAGATTATGAATTTGTCGAATGTTGCTGGACATGCGATGCCTTGGATTAATGATTTAGATCATTAGACTTCTCATGCCCTCCACACTTATGTTCTTTGAGAGAATCGTACCACAGATGAAGGAGGAGTTTGCTGCTGGACAACAGACGACCTCATTCAAATAGGTACACCGCCGTTTAGTATGAGAAATGGGTAGAAAATTTTGCTCTATAAATGTTTATGTGAGAGGTAAGAATTCCACAAGAGCTTTTTGAAATACTCATCGCCTCTGAAAAGTACTGACTGGGTGGGTCTGATATCTGTGGTAAACAGAAAAATGATCTACATGCCCATTAATGAGCCACGATCGACGGGCTCTTGTTATCTAGAGCCGGATAATCAACGCCGACCCGGCCGAGGTCGCACGCTATTTCATACTTGTTTTTTTAAATCTATGTCTGTTGACGACTACGTGCTGAATTTATGATACTTAATACTGGCGTTCTCTACTAAAATATATAGCTGTCCTATTAATTATGTTAATTTTTTATTTCCATGAATATATAAACATAATTACTTATTACTAGTTTTAATATAATAAACAAGTCACATATTCGCCGTTGCTGATAGCTTAGTTGGTTATTACGTTGCCACGAAATTCCATCTGATTCCACACGGATAATATGTCGGCAGTTAGATGGTACGAGACAAAGAAATAATCTCGTATAAACTGCCGTATAGTAAGTAGTGAAAGTAGCAATCGTAGTAAGAAGTAGTCATAGAATTCGATTATAGTTAGGCATCAAATGCAAATTTCCTCTTCCACCTGTCATAAGCAACATGACAGTTTAATGATTACTTATACACTTTTACGCAATCGTAATATATGCATATCCTATCTTTATTTATATATTAGGTTATAAACATGTAATTTGTATTTGTAACTACATTTGCATAATCATCAAATGACCTGATTATGAAGATTTTCACGAAGTATAGGTTGAGTTTTTTGTAATACACCCTAGAAGCCGTATATGGTAAATATAACCTGATGCAATATTTTCTACAATATATTAACTTATCGTCATTTAATCATCACGAAAAATAAAACGTCAGAACTTTTATCCACACCCCGCTACCGGATATCAAAACTTAGCGTCAATGGTGCCAACTGTTTTTCCCGTAAATAGCATTCTAAATTCATATCTTATTTCTGTCGTCTTCACATATGTGAGTTTAGCACACTTCACAGATATTATTTTCACTTGAAGTTTTTAATTATAAGTAGTTGTGTAAGGCGTAAATTGAGCACATATAGATATCCGAAGGTCAGTAGGTGAGAGTAAACCTGATGGAGGAATGCTAATAAATATAAATATATAAATAGTTATGGTGAGAGCGTCAATCTAGAAATGGAATTAGGTTATATATCATGCCACCTTATCTTCAACCTCATTTACGCTATGATTTGACATACAGATAGCTGCACTCATAAAAATCCAGCTACTCACTCAAATTTTTATTCTGCCCTTTTCAGGATATCATTACCGGTTGATCCGCTCGAATCTTCGAAAACCCTCGACTTCGTGATCGGTCAGAGCTCCGGCGCTCGTCTGCTTATATATCATTACGGCGCATGACCATCTCTATCACATGGCTAAAAGAAAACCAGTCTAATTCATACATATATCGTATCTCTCTCTACCGTTTTAAGCTCCACCGATATCGTATAGCTCGCTCACTGAGTTCCATTAACTCTGCATAATTAGAGAGAGTATACTGAGGATTAATATGTATCTGAAGGAGAACTCTATGCCGTTCGACAAATCATCTCACTACACTATCTTAAAAAGAGCTGTTGGTCTAATCTTTCAGTGTGGTTATCACGTAACCAACTGATATGCTCACCTTTTCATTGCTGAATTTTCATGGATAGATTTGTGATTTGTTACAGAAACCAAGAATTGTGCAGTTTTACGAGGATCTATCTAGTATTATTGCGGACTGTGATAAGTATGCGAATGATATCCCGTTGTATAGTATAAGCTTTCACTAATTATCACAAGATTGAGTATAGCTAGTGCCAGTGTATAAGCTAACCGCTTCGTGAAACAGAAGTATCATTGGACGAAATACGTCCACGATATCACCTTTTTCACGGCTACGGTAGGGTCATATAAGAGAGACTTTGTGCATTTAGTTGTAGTTTCATAATGTTGCCTGAATGTGAAGTACTACCGCCGTCAAGGAGTAGGAAATACAATCCTCGGGCTCGAGTGGCAATTGTGAAGGTGTTAAACATCTCCTCACTTTGCCCTCAACTTAACCATAACACATTCTGTGCGTCTTGTAAAAGCATTTTAATATTCCTATTGTCCATGTAAAGCTCAGCATTTGCCTTTCGCCATAGTATATATACTATAGACCAACCGAGTATATAGTATAGTATATAGTATAATATACTGATCATATATATATATATATTATATAACTAGTACGGTACCCGAAATGACCAATCATATATCTGATATTCTAACATGGGATGTCATCGATATTAATTTTAGTACTAAAGGAGTGAGCGCTAGTAGCTGATATGCATTATCTAACTAATGAGGGGCTGGAGTATACCGTAATATAGGTATAGGTGATATAGTAGTTACACACTGTGTGAGCCGTGGGGACTGTGAGGGGTAGGTGACGTGGTATAGATATTATCTACATAATAAGTATGAATATAGGGAAATATATAATGGAAAGTACTATTATATTGATGTGTGTGTAAAGTAAAAAAACTAGAGAATTTATATAAGTATACTAGCGAACTATTATATTATAATTATATAATAATATATATATATACTAGTATAGTATATATTATATTATATATTATTATATATATATATATATAATATATATATAATTATATATATATATTATATTAAATATATATATATATATTATATATAAATTAATATATAAATAATATAGAATATATATATATATAATATTATATATATAAGTATATATATAATAAATCTGAATAAAATTAAATATATAGAATAATAAGTATATATAATATATTTATAAAATATATACAAATATAAAATATTAACACCTATATTAACATAACCTTTACATAACGTATATATAATATAATAATATACATATAAATATATATAATATATATATAATATATATATAGTATATATTATATAGATATATTAAATAAATATAACTATAAAAATATATAATTATACATAATAAATAAAACTACTTAGCAAACGAGATAAGTCAAATGATAAACAACATATTCGTAATTTTATATATATAATATAGATATAATTGAATATATAATATGAATTAAATATTTATATAATATATAATAATTATAATATTATTATATATATATATATAATAGTATATATAAATATATATAATGTGGACTCGTATATTAAATATATATTATCATATCTATACTATCTATATCTATATATATAATTTAATATATATTACATAAAATTATATCATATATTTCATCTTTCCTATTAGAAGGTATATATATTTATATTATTCATATATATATACTTAATAAATAAATACAGTCTTTTAAGGTATAATAGTTTAGCACGATATAATTTGGCCTATTAATAATTAATATACATGAGATTTCTTAAAAATTGTAAATATTTAAGTTTTCTATATATATTATATATATACTAATTACTAGTATATAGTTAATTCTATACTGTATATTATATTTAATAATATATTTTATTCTATACTATGAAAAATATGAAATTAATCATGAACAATTAATTAATAATAATATTAAAATGTTATCTTAGATAACTTGTATAAAATAAGGTAAAACTCAAATATATTCATATCAACATTTTTTCTATAATATATATATATAAAATTCTTAAAAATTAAATTCTGGAAAACTTAAGACTGGTTAACATCATACAATTGATATTCGAATATACAAGTATTATTTATATATAAAAACAATAAAAACTAGAGAAAGTTTTAAGCTAAGTAAATAGTAATTTTAATTTATATATACCTAAAATAAATAATAATTAGGTTAAATATATAATAATATATATAGTTTATAGCTTAAAATTTCATTAAAAAATATAATACTGTGTTTAAAACAGATTATTAAATAAATATACAGTATATAAATATATTAATATTATTATATATATAATAGTCTAACATACCCTCAAATATACCAATGTGTGCGACACTACCCATCTATTCCACACTCATATAAAGTACTAATATAATAATATATATATAACAAAAGTTAATTAAATAACAAATCAAGTTCATTAGTGTACATTCAAACAAATATTAAAAGAGGCAAATAAAAAAATTTTTTATATTACTACTTGTTTTTGGATTGTTTCTGACGAGACCATTCTTTAAGTTATACAATGTATTGAAAGTCTAAAAATCTTAGCGTCAACTGATAATAGCACAATGGGATTTTTTAAGGGTAACTAACATCTTTTCATTTATATACAAACTATGAAAAAATATAAGGAAAAAAATTCCTAGGGGACTGCCTATACCAATTCTATAAAAACAAAAACAAGTTAAATTTACTCTAGATAGATGGAAAAATAAATTTCGACACCCTGAATAAAATACTTTTATATATCATAGAGGTTAATAGACAATTTTATTAAGATACATCGACACCACATTTCTCCGTACCACACCATGGAGTTTAATCAACCGATTAAACCGTTAAGTAACTTTGTCATATAGTATTTATATAATATATACAGTAGTACAAATATACTACAAATTTCCTATTAACTATAAGGCCTTATTAGATCATATAGATATAAAATTGATTGTGGTCAGTCTATTAGAGGATATCTATATTATATATATATATATATATAATATAGTATATACAGGACTATTTATACGGGATATATAAAAACATGTTGTTATAGAAATTACTTTAACAGCTCCCAATGCGAACACGGGAGCTCGATCACAAAAAAAATTCAACAGGTAGCCTCTATGATCATAATAGGAACGGTTTTAGGGTCGAAATGAAAAAAAAAAAAAAAAAAAAAAAACCAATCATATCGATCAAGAACTACAACGCCGTACAGGCGGAAAGGAATACATTTGAGAATCTCTTGGTAACGATTTTTAGTAAAGAAAATAAGATTATAAACCTCAAGGTATTATCGACCGAATGGACGGAATCGGAAGGGGTCTCTCGGACTTCCGGGAAACTGGGGTAAGACTATTTCCCCCCTCCGGAGAGGGTCTCCGGAACCCGCTCTTTGGTATTTGGTGTCGCGGGGTTCCTCCGCCTCTCCCCGGGGTATGAAAAGTCCCCCCCCTGTGTTCCGTCGGCTCGAGCTCCCCTATATTTGCCGTGAAATACTTTATCAAATAATATATAATAATTTCGCCCCTAGAACAGGTAAAAAAAAAAATAAAAAAAAAAAAAAAAAAAAAAAAAAAAAAAATTCATTTATCGACCCTAGAACATCTATTTATGTTATCATAGATGCTACCTGTGAAAAATTTATTTTTTGATCCGACCTCCCCGTCCTGTGGGCGTTAAGTAACTTTGTCTAAATAAATTATATATATATATACTAATATATATATTAATATAATATATAATAATATATTTATAATTATATATATAATATATAATAACACACTAATAAATAATAATATAATATATATTATAGTATATAATATATAGTATTTAATAGTAATATATATGATATAATAATAATAATATTATATTATAATATAATATATTTATAAATATATATCTATATATATATATATAATAGATATATATATATTATACTATATATATATAGTATATATATCATTACTTCATTGTTACGATAAAAAGTCCAATATATTCATTCACCCTCTAATTTATTCAAAGAAAATGGAATTTTTTTTCCTAAACACCAAAAAAACCATTATATACCAATATAAAGTGTTATCTTTTAATATATATATATATATTAATATATATAATAATATAATATATATATATATATATATCCTATATATAATACTAATAATATATATAATAATATATATATATATATAAATATAATATAAATATATAATTATATATATATATATAATATAGTATATATACTATAATATATATAATATATATATATATATTATATATATATATATATAATATATATATATAATATATATAATCTAGTATATTTATATATATATATAATAATTTTAAATGTATATATAAATATAGTACTATATATATATACATATATATAACTATACTAATATATTTATATATATATATATATATATATATCATAATAATAATATATAATCAAAGTATTATATATATAGTAATATGGCGAGCAGACGTTTTTGGCACTTCTGTGCTGCTAACTGGTCGGTCTTGCGGTCGTACTTCTTTGATTTCCAATGGAATGACTTCTGCTTCCGTGGGAGGATTTCTGAGCTCATTACCGAGGCAATTCTCTCTGGCATGAAGGCTTAAATTCCATATTTCACCCTGCATTCGTAAAGTATTTCATCGCTGTCTATCTACTAGCCTCCTCGTGCTGGAAAAGAAGCTCATTCAGCCTGTACCAAAAAAAAAAGGATACCTCTCAACCCTCACTGCTTTAATCTCCGATCTTTCTGAAGTTTTCAAATCTATCCTTGACAGGAAGATTTGGAAACATGTAAACTCTCGAAATCTTATTTCTGGTCGCCGGTACAGCTTTCGTAAGAAAGGTTCTACTGGTCGTCTTCAATCCCCTCAATTCTCCTCAGTTCTTCAGCATTTCCGCAAATCATTTGCTGTGGCGCTAGACATATTGAAAGTCTTCGATAGAGTCTGGTACATTTAATTGTCCTTCTTTCTAATTTTCTCTCCGGCAGTTCTATAGCGTTCTATAGAGCAGCAGTTGTGAGCGGCCATCGTTCATCCTTTAAATCTATAAATAATGGTGTTCACCGTGGTTCTGCTCTATTCCCAACTCTCTTCTAATTTTCATTAATAACCTCTCTATACTTCTTCGCCTATCCACTCCTATGCCAACAACTCCACCCTTCATTATACATTGTTAAAGATGTCCCATCCAACAGAAAGTGGCTGAAGTGAGGGGGATATCCTTCGGGCAACAAAACATCTAACGTTTCGAATTTCTAATTGGGTCATCATCAAAACTCAAATTCTTCATCTTACTACTCGAAATAATCTTTCCACTCAACTAAATCGTCTTCTTCATAAACATACAATTCAAACCTTGTATATTCTTTATAATATTTCATTTTCTTGATCTTAATTTGGTATGATAACATTATCTCTCTTTCTAAACAAACTTCTAAGAGGTTGGTGCTCAAAGGCGCTTTCTGAATTCCTCCATGCCATCAGAGTTGGATTCCTTTATAGGTAAGTCCTTCGCTCCTGTGCGAAGTATGGCTCAAGCATATGAGGTGGTTCCATTCACAATAACTCTTTAGGATTCTCGTCTTATTAACTCTACTGCTCTCACTAGCTCTCTCCAGTCTCTCCAGGACGTCGAATTACTGCTTTGTTTTCTTTATAATATCGCTATTACAACGGACACTGCTCTTCTGAACTCTTCGGTAACATATCCTCCTCCATTGAGAAAGAACTCATTGTGACACGCATTTTACTCAACTCACCCTTTCCGTGCCCAACTCTCTGACCCCAGACTTAACCGACATGCTCGATCGAACATGTAGCCCCTGTGGAACACGCTTCTTTTATCTATTTCCAAACAACTTCAACTTGCACGCTTTCAAAGATGTGCACCGGGGCATGTCTGCCTTCAAATTGACTCTTACGTAGGGACTTCCCTCATGCTGTGCATGTGGGCCTTTTAATTGGATATGGCTTGGGAAATTCTCTTAATTCTAATGGAATTTGGCAGGCCTCCGGCCTTTGCCCACCTGCTCACCAGAGGAGAACAAATATACAATATATATATATATATTAATATTACTATATAATATAATAATAAATATTCCTAATAATATATACTATATATATATATACTATATATATAGTAATATATATATTATATATATAATTATATATATAACAATTAACATGGCAATTTGTATATTTCTGTTATTGATCACTTATGTATTTGTTCTGCAAGAAGCAATTTATTTTAAGATCGATTAGAAAGCTTTGTATTGCAGAACTATTTATTTATTCATACTCGTTTATACATTTATAATATTTTACATCATATTTGCACAATATAATAAATTTTACAAAGTATTTCATTAATATTTAAAAAATAAAATATCGAACTTCACTTAATAGTTTGGTGAGAAAGTGTCAACAAAACACAAAAATAAATAAATAAAAATGTTTTGAAATATTTACTTGAAAAAATATTTTTTTCCCTTAAGGACTCGATGTGGTTTTACAATTCATGGTCAAGGTCAATTCGAAATCGATGATCTTTTTTTATTATATTTCGTCAGCGACTGAATTTCAAGAAAGATGGATTATCTTTCTAGTTCGCAACAAACTTCAGTTCGAATCTCAGCGGACTCATTTCATATACTAATATATATAATATATAAATAATATTATATATATAATAATATATATATATAATATATATATAATATATAATAATATATATATATATAATTATAAATATTAATATATATATATAATAAATATATAAAATATATATATATGTCAGTGGCGTACCTGGAAGAATACACTTGGGTAGGCAGAGTTATATATATATATATATATATATATATATATATTTATATATATATATATATATAATATATATATATATATATATCTTATATATACTCAGAGTGGGCACCCGCCGCTCATTAGTGGGTAATTCGCGCTAGCGCAATCCTCCGCAGCCTCAAAAAACGTAGTCCCGCTGCGCTCCTTCCCACGTATATCATAACGATCACACCTCCCTATCGCAAGTCCGCACGTCGCACGTCCGCACTCTCCCGCTAATAATTGTGCGACTTCACAAAAGTTTAATATTAAATGCTAAATAGTTATATCCTTGCAAAAAATTTATGTGTATAATATTATATGAAAATTGAATGAATATTACAAATCTCAAGATTTCACTTCCTCACTCAATGTCGTCTCAAAGACAAGAGATCATATACATTTTCAAAATTATTAGGTGCTGCAAATTAAAAGCAGTTAAGGCTGACGTCTTTGCCCTCAAAATATCCCAACCAATACTAAATATTCGCTCTACAGCCGCAGGAAACTGGGGAGAGGTGTATTATATTTAATGAACAAGTTCAACAAAATTCTGCTATGCTGAAAGGGAAAGATGTCTTTGGTGAGAGGAGTGCTGTGTTAGTTCACTTCCAGCATTCCATTGCTAATTTAAGGTCCTCCACCTAAATCTTCTGCCTCCTTTCTAAATATTTTGACGCACCCTGTCCCACCCCAAAGAAGGTCTATTTGCGTCCAATGACTTTAAGTAGAATCCCATGAAAGCCTCGACTTCCTGCAGAGTCGATCTATTTGCTACACGTATCAGCTCGTAGCTATATATAGTAGATATATATAAGTAGATATATATATATAGATATATATATATATAGTATAGTATAATAATATATATATATATAAAAGATATATAATATATATAATAATATATTTATAAAATATATATAAATAAGGAGATATATAATATATAAGTATATATATATATATATATAGTTCTATGATATATATATACTAGAATATAATATGATATTAGTAATATTATAATATAATATATTTAGTATATATATATATATATATATACATAGCTATATATATATATATATAAATTAAAATATATTACTTATTTTATTATTGATAATATATATTAATATGATCGCTGTCTATAGTATTATATATATATATTTATTTAATATATTATATTATATTATATTATATATATATATATATATAATATATATTTATATAAATATATATATATTATATATAATATTATTATATATAATTAATTTTAGTTATATATATATACCTATCTATAATATTATTATATTATTATAGTATATTTAAATATTAGATAAGTACTACATAATTATATTTAAAATATATATATATATAATATATATATAATATAATATTTTATATTAATATATATATATATATATATATATATATATTATATACTGATATTATCTATATATATAACTATATATATATATATCTATTATATATATAATATCTATATATACTATATAATATATATATATATTTATATAATTATATATATATATTATAAAATATATATACTATTATATATATATATTATATTATATATAGTACTATATATAATATATAATATATATATATACTATTATATAATAAATATATCATTATTATATATATATATAAATATATATATAATATATAATCTATATATAATATATAATATCATATTATTATATATATATATACTTTTATATTCATATATACTATTTTAATATAGACTATATATATATATATCTATCATATATATATATATATATATATAATTTAAGATATTATTATATAATATAAATATTTATATATCTATATATATATAATATATATATATTTATTATATATTATATATATATATATATATAATAAATATATACTATAATTATATATATGATATATATACTACTATATATATGTTAATCAGTTCTGTGTAAAACCCAAAATATATATATTAGAATAGATATATATTATATATATTATAGTATATAATTATATAAATATATATATAATATTATTATATATATATATATAATAATATATATATATATTTCGTCCTATATCTATTAGAATCCATGAAGCCTCGAACTCCTGCAGAGTCATTGTTAATGCTACGTTATTCAGCTCGGTAGCTATATATATAATATATATTTATATTATTATATTATAATATTTATTTATATAAATATATTATATATTATTATATATAATATATATATATATATATATTATATATAATATATATTATATAATTGTGTGTTTACACAGAATTGATTAGATATTGCCTAGTTATTAGAGTAAATTAAATAGATTAATAAAGTTTATAGATGAGGTAATAGCTATTCAGTCATAAATCCTTAAATGTATTATTATATACTGGTACCTTTAAGGAGGTTGAGATAATTTTTGGAAGTTTAATATTAAAAAACAATAAGTCTTATACTAAAGTAAAATTAGTTATAAACTTAAAATATAAAATTATATTCCTTTATTATAACCAATAAGAATTCTTTACATTTTAATAGATATTTTCATTTTTAAAAGGTATGAACAAAAGAGCTTAAACTTTTTTTGATCCGCACGTACAATCCGCTAAATTCCTGACGACTCCGCACCTCGGCTAGTCCGCACCTATTCTGGTAGTCCGCTCGTAGCGGCTAGCGACTAGCGGACTAAAGAGCAAGTGCCCGACACCTCTGATATATATATATATTATTATATATATATATAAATAAAAATATATATATATAGTATTATATATATATAATATATATATATATATAATTAATGAATATATATAGCATATCTATAATTAGTGGATGCACCAGATCTCGGCTCCGCTCCGCTTGGCTCGAGTCCGGCCTTTTAAAGATCTCCGCTCGGCCGGAGACACACTAGTCCCGTCCGGCTCTCCGCCGGAAGACCGTATACTTTTTAAAAGGCTAGTTTGAAAATAAACAAATAATATAATTCACATCTGAACGAATAATGGACATTATGAAATAATTTTATTTAGAGAACTTATTCATACAAAGTGTAAAAAAAATTATATTTCGTATTTTTTTTTTGTAGTGATAATATTAAGTCAACCTAATAATATAGAACTATTAAAATATATATAATAATATGAATAGGCCTATTACCCATTTACATAAATTGACTATATTTTGAATACCAACTTAAATGTTTGATATCCAAGAATGAAACCGCCTAACACAAAATACACGTTTTGATAAATCTAGCTTTAAAAATCAATACAGAAATAGTAAATTAAATTGTTAATAGAACTTTTAAACTACATGCCATATCTTTGACCAAAAGACTAAAAATTATGATATATATCCTTAATCTTTATATTATTAAAAGTTTTAAAGTTTTTAACAAAAATAATATATTAATATATATTATATATATAATATATATATAATTATATTATAAGCAATACTATTATAATATATAGTATATATACTATTATATAATATAGTAATATATATTATATATTATATACTATATATATAGATATATATTATATATAAAATATATCGATATTATATTATATATATATTAATTATAGTATATATACTATTTTTTATATATATATATATATATATATATATATATTATATATATATAATAAATAATTATATTTTATTTATATTTATAATATATAATACTATATATTATATATATTTAAGTGCATGTACGAAGCTGTTATCGATACTGTATTGAGTATCACAATAGAATTTTTTGAGAAAATTAAATTAATTGTTAAAATTAAATTAAAGAAAGGAAGTTAAATACCTTATGCATTGCTATTTAGGTAACGCATTCTGCTAATTTTTAAAATTAAATGTCTTAAATTATGATGGAAACG
Organism: Trachelipus rathkii; assembly: GCA_015478945.1. Taxonomy (NCBI): domain Eukaryota; kingdom Metazoa; phylum Arthropoda; class Malacostraca; order Isopoda; family Trachelipodidae; genus Trachelipus; species Trachelipus rathkii. The sequence goes on along the minus strand of JABUQX010059107.1, from coordinate 21,789 downwards.
GGAAACTAATCAAGCTAGTGTGGACAAAGACGATTTTCTTTTACTTGTAGATAACTATTCCTGCTTGGCTAAACATCTCGTCGTCGTAAATACACTTGAAGGTGAGCAGAGTTTTGTGTGGATTCTCTGGTACATTTTCCAGGACAGTTCGCTGCGGGCTTTCCTTCTTCTGCCACCTCTGTTTCTGTGAATTCTCTTACCATCTTGTGTGATCCGCTGCTGAATTAATACTCCCTCACTTTATAAGGCCTGCGTCTGTGCTCACATCTTCGTATCTTGGCTAGCGATGAAACTTTGGTGGTGCCCACCTCCTGAATAGGGCTCTGCCGTGAGTGGTGGTGACAAATGTAAATAAAAAAAAAAAAAAAAAAAAAAAAAAATAATATTAAATAAATTAAAAAAAAGAGATGAAATCAGAGATAATATAGCTTTCTTTCTCCACCTAACCAGTAGATCAGCACCGATTTCGTTCTATAAGGGTGCGCAAAATTTTTATCCACAGTCAGTTGAAAGTTTACTTCTAATTCCATTTGTATTCTCTCACTGCTAGCTTTTGCATTTTAACTTTTTTCTCCTTGATCAGCTTCATTGGTTTGATTTGTATCTGAATCTTGTCTTCATTTTCTCTAACGATTTTTCTTGAGCATTCATCAAAGCACTTCAATAATTGAATGTGGTTTTCTTATCATAATCTGCGTTTCATTTCAGATTCTTCATGTGAATCTGTATAAAACTGATCATTTTGATCAATCATTTTGTTCATCACAATCTGAACTTAATGTAATATTTTCTTAGCTTTTATAAAAGTTTTTTACCTCTTCTTTGAGCATAAATTTATTTTATTCTGATCATAATTTCAAAGCGAGATTAATTTATATTGTGGATTTCACAAGGGCGATCATAGGGCCGCCCAGATGGTACCAAAACGTTCAGTAAACAAGAAATTTAAAAAGTTCATGCTTTATATTTGTTACACCGCTACCCTCAAGTTTTTGCTAATATTTTTTGCACATACATAACTTGAGAGAAGGCCCAGCCCGTGAGTGTGCGCTCTGTAAATAAAAAAAAAAAACTTACAGTATTACAAAAGATAAATCTAGATCTTCATCACTCGCTCTTTTAGTTAAATCTTCTTCAAATGGTTGTTGCAATCTTATTATATTCTCCATTAGCTTCAGTGATAGTTGCATTTATAGATATCTAGATTGTTTTCGAATTTGAAGAAATATATAATAATTGCAATTTTTTTTGCTCTATGATCCTTTGCAGCATATATATGATGAATTCCATCTTGTTTCACATCTTGGATAAGCTTGTGTATTGACAAATTAGATTTTTGATCAGTTAATTAGTTGTAGCAATTGCTGATCTACTAAAATGCCTACAATTTTCCTACATAAAGTAACTAAATCTTTAATTGATTTGAGAAAATCATAAAGATGACTAGCTGTAAGGAATGAATAAAACATGTCTCATTTATAACAACTGTCGCTCTCATACCTTTGTAATGTTTGGTGCGTTATCTTAGACAACATGAATATTTTCTTTTTTTTTAATTCCCAGCTCTTAAGTGTTTCCTCACTTTAGACATGATATTTCTGCTGAAGAGGAACAACTGAAAACTACTGTTTGTAATGTCCACTCTTCCTTTGAAAAACCTTATCAGCTCTGACATATATACTTATAAAGCTTTCATTGTTATATTAGCAAGTCCTAATATCTGATGTTAATGATAGTGCTTGAATTTCTTGCAGCAGCTAAAGTGTTATTTTGTTCTTTACCCTTTTATATTTGTTGGGATAATCTCTGAAAAGTACCTCCTTTATGGAATATTATATTGTGGACACACGTGATTTATTAATCTTAAATCTAATGTCTTCGAGAAATGAAAATGGCAGATTGTCCACAGCAAACAATTCTTTTGAAATGAATTTCTGTGCTTTATCTATCATTAATTTCCCAAATTTTGTTTTATCAATTATTTCAAACAGTGTAGGCTGAAGAATCTTTTTTAATAGAGGTAGAAATTGATGATATGGATGGACATGGATCACCATCTGGCTTTGTCTGTGATTCATGTTTTTCTTTTTCAGCCACTGTAGCTCTTGAAGATTCAGAGATAACGAATAATTTACTTATGGGTTTATTTTTTTTTTTCAAGACTGAAGCTAGTAAAGGTTTTGTGCTATAATATTTTTGAACCTTTCTTAGTTTCTCTTTGATAGTAATGTATTCACCAGTAGCGCACAGTAGTTCACACCTCACGGGTTTTAGCCCTTTTCAAGGAGTGTAACTTCTCTAGTTAGTTACTACTTAGGATCCGAAAGAGGTGTATGATAATTGCATGTTTAGAGTCAATCCTTCACATATATATATATATAATATATATATATATATATATAATATATATAGTATTATATATATATAATAATAATATATATATAATATACTATACTAGATAGTATATGTATGTATATAGGTATAATGTATAAAATGGAATTTCATTCTCCGGCAAGGAAGCTCGGCCTCGCGCGAATTAAAATTTTCATCTCCGCTCCGGCCAAACTACTCCCGGTGCATCACTAATATATATAATATATATAAATATATATATGTATATATATATATATATTATATATATATAATAGTACTATATATAATATATATATAACATATACATATAATATTGACTCATATATTATATACGCCTAACGAAAACAATATCTAAATAATTATAATACGTACCTATTATTTGTATGAAAAGCGCTTTTCATATTATTTACCAAATATTAATTTTAAATCACATTCCAATTGAGTAATCTCTTAGGCCTATCATTTTTTTAACAATAGAGTTGTCGTTTATAAATTAATTTTTTTAAGGATTTTTTTCTTTATATATAAATCTACACTTACTCCATTATGCATTATTCACTTAATTTTATGTATGTAATGCTAAATACCACTTAAATAAAGTATATTGCAAATTATATATTCAATATCAGAACAATCAGACACATTTTATACAAAAATTTAAACAAAAGACTGCCCAAGCACATTTCGTACATATTTACGGAAGAGAACGAAAAGTTTCATTATATTATGATTATTTTATTAGATTATTATAGGTACGACAGACTAGCCGCGCCCTATAAGTTGACGGTAAAAAATTAGTCATTACGTCCGCCGGGCAAAGATTTTTTAACTCCTAAGATCAGAGTAGAGCGAGAATTTCTAAATAATTCAAATTATTTATTATTAGCTTTATTATTGTGGTTGTTTTTCTTTTAATTTATGATGAAAAATAGCTCTTTTTAACTTTTATATACAATTTTAATAATTTAGTATACTTTTTAATTTTAAAATTCAATTATTAAAAAACCCTAAAAAATATTGGGTAGGGCTACCTACCCAGCCTACCCTATATATATAGCTCCCCTGATATATATATATATATATATATATATATTATATATATATATATAATATATACTATATATTATATATATATATATATATATATATATACTATATATATATTATATATTATAGTAATATAGAGCGACTCAACACCTCGTGCTATCTTGCTTAGCAGGATTTAACATTAGAGGAAGATAATCCTTTACAAATATCATAATGGTACGATAAAATTCTCTTATTTTTATTACAAAAATGCTCAAAGATGAATAAAAAAAAAAATTAGTAATAATATACATATTCTGTAAAACTTAAAACAAAGTGTAAGTATCCATCACTATGACATAATGCTCATTTTTCAATCATAAAAATTGAGACTATTCGGCCCAAGATTCAAATAGCGAAGATTGCGTGTGAGAATTTTCCTTAATAAAATTTAAATTGTGGCTTTTGGCAACTTTTGTTGTTGCCATTTCTCTTTAAGTAAATAATAGGGAGAGACTATAAGTACTTATTATTTTGTTTTAAATTTTATTTTAAATATATATATATATATATATTACTATATAGTATATATATATAATATTATATAATATATTTATATATATATCTATATATTATGAATATATACATATATATATTATATATATATATTAATATATATATAATATATATAGTATATTATATATATATATTATATATATAAATATAATTATATATTTATATATATATATATACTATATTATCATATAATATATATATATATTATATATATATATATATACATATATATATATATATTATATATATATTATATTATTATATATATATATACTTATATACTATACTACTATAAACTATAATTATATAATATATAGAGAGAGAGAGAGAGAGAGAGAGAGAGGGGAAGAGAGAGGAAGAGATATAAAAAGTTTGCTTGAGTCGCATCATATATATATAATTATATTATATATATAAATATATATATATATATATATTAAATATATAGATATATATATATAATACTAATACGTATATATATATATATCATATATATATATATATATAGTATAATATATATAATGTGTGTGTGTGTGTATGTTTGTGTGTGTGTGTGTGTGATGTGTGTGTGTGTGTGTGTGGTGTGTGTGTGTGTAGGTGTGTGGGTGTGTTGTATGGTGTGTGTTTAAGAGACTGTAAATTTATTCTAAATTTGTTTCTGCTTAGACGTAATATATCGTCACTTCTACCGGTATTTTCAAAATGGACATTTTTTACCAACATACGTTTTCTTTATCTTTCCTTTGGCTGATATCATAAATCTCCGTCATGATGACAACTTCAGTTACTTTCCTGTCTTATTGCTACCTAGACATACTGGCATCAGGGTGAGGAAAGAAATAAAAACCCTGGTTTTCTTTGAAAAAAACTGTTTTATTTATTAAAAAATTAAAACCATGTTTTTTTTGTTTGTTTGTTTTTTTTTTTATTACTTTAAAAGATATTTTAGATTTTTGGGGGGATAGCCAAATGTCGACAAGGAAAAATGGTCGACAACGATATGCAAAATAATTTCCGTACATCCCGCCATAAGTGTTAGGTTAGGTTAGGTTAAGTTACGTTAAGTTTTGTTGGATTCGTTCGAGAAACTCTAAATAAACCAATTTTTTTTTTTTTTTTTTTTTTTTTTTTTTTTTTTTTTTTTTTTTTTTTTTTCTTTTTTTTTTTTTTTTTTTTTTTTTTTACAAATGTCTATATTTTCCCTGTCGACCTGTCGACATAATTGGTACTAGCTTTCATTTTTTTTTATATATATATAATCTATATATATAATATATATATATAATATATATATATATAATAATTATTATATATATATATTATATATAATATATATATATAATATAATATATATATATTGAATTATTAATATAATCTATATATATATTATATATATATATATATAAGTATCTATATATATATTATATATGGGGCAATGAAAGATTAACCGTAAAAATTTTTGTTTACTCCAATTTTCAAATTAAGACAAAATATAAATTATAATTTGAATAATTAATTTGTAATAATATGTTATAAAGAGGTTGGAAAGATTGGCTGTTTGTAGTAGCATCCTCTCATTCTCTCTCAATATATGCTTTTAAATACCATCCTAAGAATCATTATTTGCTTACACACCTAAGTAGCAATTTTGTAACCAAACGGAAACAAAAAAACATGATTCAAATAGTTATAATTTTTTTTAAAATTATTATTGTACTCTTATTTTGATGTTATGAATTTTTTAAAAGGAAATTATTCTAATGTTTTCCTTTTATTTTTTTTAATATATAAATATATAATTATGATGTATTAGCCTTATTCTTTCATTTGAAAAGAACTTTTTTTACTTTTTAATAGAAAAATATTAAAAAAAAAACAAAAAAAAACGTTTTAAAATAAAGAAAACATACATTAATATCATTACTATAAATATTAAGAATGTTTTCTTGTTGTTTAAAATAATCTTAAAATATAACTCATCTGCTTAAATCGTTATTTAATTTCTGATTTTTAAGTAAAAAAAAAAACAACAAAAAAAAAACACGTTTCGAAAATTATCACAAGTTAAAATATTTAATAACATATCATTTAATTGTAAATTGTATTAAACACATGAATCTAAATTCAAAATTTAATCTTAAATAAATTTATTAAATCGACAGAATCTCATCTTAAGAACAGAATTCAATTTATCTTTTTGTGAGCACAGAATATGAGATATATAATAAGTACAATGAAGTGTTCTTCAACCTTATATATGATAACTTCCATACACGTGTTGCGATACTTATATATGAGAATCGATATTCATATTATATATATATATATACTGATATACTATAATATAATAATATAATATATATATATATATATAATATATATTAAATATATATATTAAAATTTAGAATAATAGTATTATATATATATCTATATATATATATATATAATATTAAAGGATTAATATATATTATATATTATATATATATATATATAAATATATATAATATATTATACTATATATATTATCTATATTATATATATATACTATATATATATATATTATATAAATATATATTATATTTAGTATTAAATATATCTAGATGAAGTTTTTAATAAAAAATATATACAAAGTATATTTCATATAAATATTTATCTATTATATATATAATTTATAATATATATAATAGATAATATATAATATAATTATATATATATATAATATATAATATATATATTATATATATTATATATAGATTAATTATTATATATATATATATATATTTAATATATATAAAATGTAATAATATACTAACATATATATATATAATAATATATATATATATATATATAATGATATATATATTATATATATTATATATTATACTATTACATATTATAGTATATAGCTATATATATAATATGTGATAATATATATATATTAATATATATATATTATATATACTATATATATATAGTATATATATATATTATATATATATTTTATATATAATATATAATATATATATATATAATATAATAGTATATATTATATAGCTATATATATCTATATATATTATATATATATATAGTTATATATATATTATATATAATATATATATTCAGTCTTGGAATTACAAGCGCTTAAAATCCCTTATTCTAAAAACGCAATGTTATCTAGCTGTACAACAAATTTCTCGCTGCTCATCTCGGTAGAACAAATGTATTATGTTGGACTCCCTCTCTTGTAGGGTAACTGGCACTGAAATCGCTGACAGAGAGGTCAAAATGGCCGCCTCTTTTCGGAGCTGTTCGAGGTACCTCCCGGATGCCATTCGAAAGGCCCCCATCAACTGATTACTATCCCGCTCTACGACAAGGTTTCGATCTTGTGGCAAGAGTGCTGGACTAGTGATCGGCCTGGGAGGGAAACTCGAAACATAACCGAACAACTTGTGAGTTGTCTTCCTCCACAGCGAAAGCCGCTTACATGAGGTGATAAATTGCACGCGCCCTTCCGAATTGGCACACACTAATATCACTCACAGTCACTATTTGTCACGAGACCCCCTCCCCATTGAAATTTTGCCGTCGCCACATCCCGCAATCTGTTCATCAATATCTTATTGATTGTTCCCATCTGGATCGCCTCTTCCGCTTGTCGTCATTTTAACTACTTTACGGCATAACACCGTTCTAAAACTAGATTATCCATATCTTATCTGAATCTTCCCTTTTTAACAGTAACTAATGTTAGGGTTAAAGAAGTTAAATATTCTTTATAACATTTAATTTTTTATGTACATATAAAATAATAATACAAGGATAAATTTATTTAGTTTTTATTTATATATGATTGACTGAATATTAATTTCACCATTCAAACTTAAATACATTCGAAACTATCATCAACAGGGCCCTCAACTGTGCTGATTTTCAGCTCCAGTGGTGTCGCTTCCTTTGTGAGCCCGTGTGGTCCTTACACTGACTCAATAATACTTAATATAATTAATTCTATATACTATATAACTATATATAACTAATATATATATATTATAATATATATAATATATATTATAATATATAATACTACTATATATATATCTATAGATATATATATATATAGTATATATATATAGTATATATATATATATATATATATATATAATATATATATATATATAATACTATATATTATAAATATATACTTTATATATCTATAAATTTATATATATAATATAAACCTTGGTGAATTAGAAGTTGTTAAAATTCCTTGAGAATTTCAAATTCATATTGATAAAATAAAAATCTTGTTGACAAAGCTTCGACTAATAATCGAGGTCCTCCTCAGATGTTTTTCTAACAAAACACTAGCATTATTAAAATTAAAAATTAAATAAGATATAAATTTCTTTTTTTTTTTGTTTTAAAGTTTTAACAGATGATGTCATAAGATATTTTACTTTGTCATTTTGTTAGAAACATCTGAAGGAGGACCTCGATTATTAGGTCGAAAGCTCATGTCAACAAGATTTTATTTTAATATTGAATCTCAGAAATTATATATATAACATATATATTATATATATATATATATATAATATATGATATATTATATATATATATATATAGTATATATATATATTATAGTATAATTAATATATAGAAATTATATATTATATATATAAAGTATATATATAATATCTATATTAAAATAAATATATTATATAATATTATTATTAATATATATATATATAATATTATATTATACATATATATAATATATAATACCTTTTCTATTACTATATATATGATATATATATATATATATATATATACCATATATATAAATTATAAATATTAAAATGATATATAATTATATATATATAATAATATATATATATACTATATATCTATACTATATATATAATACATAATTAATATATATATATATATACTGTATCCTACAATATATATACATATATTTGTATATATATAGTATATATATAAATATATAATATATATATATATATAATATATAATTATATATATAATATATAATCAAATATCTCTATTATATATATATAATATATATATATATATATATCATATATAATTATATATTATACATATTATATGTATATATATATATATATATATATATATATATATAATAGTATAATAGATATAATATAATATATATATATATATATATAGTATATATATATATATATAATATATATATATATATAGTATATTATATATATATAATTATAATTTATAAATGAATATATATTTATCAATATATATATATAGTATACATATAGTATTATATATATATCATATATATACTTAGATAGTATAATAATATAGTATATATATATATATAGAATATATAAATATATATTATAATATATATATATATTATATAGTATATATTATATATATAATATATATAATATTATATATTAGTATAACTATATAATATATAAATATGTATATAATATACTATATTATTATATATATAATATAATAATACATATATATATAATGTATAGTATATATATATATAATATTATATATATATATGATATATCAATATTGTTAGTATAATATATAATACTATATTATATATATATCATATATATATATATATATAATATATTAAATATATATAATATATAGATATATATATAATATGATGTATATATATATATATCTATATATATATATATCTATATATATATATATATATATAATTTAATACTATTCTATTATAGATATATAATATATATTATAAGATATTATATATATATATAATATATATATATATATATAGTAAATAGTATATATAGTATATACATATATATAATTGATATATATAGTATATTATATATATACTATATATATATATATATATATATATATAATATATATATATATACTATATATATATAATATATATATATATATATATATATATATATTATGCGATAAAAGCATCACAGGGACTAGAATTTTTCTTTATTTAGTTAATCAGACGTTTCGGATAAAAGTCTATCCATCATCAGTGTATTGAAAAAAACATTACACATTCACAATAAAATGTATAAAACATTCGTGATAAATTAACAAAATTTGCACCTCCATATCGAGCAAATCTGCTAAAACATTAAAAAACACAAACTGAGAAATGGATACTTGGTTGGTTGCTATAATTAAAACATCCAAATGAACGAGACATTTTATGGAAAATAGTACTAGAACTTGAAACAATTTTCACATAATAAATAAATGAATGATAAAATAGATAATAATAATAATAATAATAATAATAATAATGAATATATAATAATAATGAATAATATAAAATAATAATTAAATAATATAATAATGAATGAAATAATAATAAAAATAATAATAATTGATCAAATAATAATAAATAATAATAATAATCAATAATATAATAATAATAAATAATAATAATAGATAATAATCAATTAATAATAATAATAATAATAATAATAATTATAATAATAATTAATATTAATATATATTAATGAATAATAAGTAAATAATAATAATAATAATAATAATAAATTAGTATTATAATATCATAATAATATAATAATAATAATAATAATAATAATAATTAATAATAATAATAAGAATAATATAACACATAATATATAATATATATATATATATATAATATATATAGTATATATAATATTATATATTATATATATATATATATATATATAATACTATATATATTATATAATATTATAATAATATATAAATATATATATATATATAAATATATATATATATAATACTATAATTATATATATATATATAATATATATATATATATATATATATAATATATATATATAATAATATAATCTATATAGTATATATATAATATATAAATATATATATATATATATAATATATATATTGTGTATATATATATATATATAATAATATATAAGTATATATATCTATATAGATATATTATATATATATTATATATATATTATATATATTATAATAACTATATATAATATATTATATATATATATAAATATATATATATTATATATATATAATATATTATAATAAAATAAATATCTAATATATATAATATATATATATATAGTAATATATGATATATATATATATTTATATATATATATAGATTATATATATATATAACTATATTATATATATAATAATACATAATAATAATAATAAAATAATAATAATAATATCATAATAATAATAATAAAATCTACGAATTCTAGACATGCATTTATGCACGCTATTATTCAAAGATGACATAATAATAATATAATAAAATAATAATAATAAATAATAAATTAATAATAATAATCATAAAAATAATAATAATAATAATAAATTACTAATAATAATAATAAAATAATAACAATAATAATAGATAATAATATATAATGAGATAATAATAATATAATAGTAATAATAATGATAATAAATAATATTATAATAATAATAATAATACTTAATGAATAATAATAATAATAACTAATAATAATAATATAATAATATAATACATAATAATAATAATAATAATAAATAATTTAATAATAATAATAATAATATAATAATAATATACTAATATATCTATATATATATAGTATTCTATAATATAATATAATATTAGTATATTAAATATATATATATATAGTTATTACTATATATAATATATATACTAATTATATATATATATAACCCTGAATATAATATTATATATATAAATATATAGTATATATATAGGTTATATATGAAGATGAATATATATATTATATATAATATATATTATTATATTATTAGTATAATATATTAAGTATATATATATATACATATATATAGTAATATATTATATAGAATATATATATATATATTAATATATATATAATATATATATATATATATATATATACTATCATATATATATTATATACTATATATTATATATTTTTCTATATACTATGTATAAATATAAAAATTAATACTGTAATTTATATAAGAACAAATTATATCTTCGACTGCTATATATTACAATAAATAATTAAATTAATGATAAACCAAATAATATTAATTTTATATGTATATATTATAAATATATATACTATATAGTATATATAGTATTATAGCTTATATATATATATATATATATATATATATATATATTATACATATATATATATATATATAATATATATCATATATATATACTATATATTATATATATAATTATGATATATATATATAATATATATAATATACAAATATATGATATATATATATATATTAGTTTAATATATATATATATATATAATATATTATTATTAATATATTATTATATATATAACTTATATAATATATAATATTATTATATTTATATTAAATAGATATCATATATATATATATATCATACTATTATATATATATATATATATAAATATATATAATATATATATATTATATATATATTTATATATTATATATATATATATTATATATATATTATATATAATATATATATATATACTATAATAATATATACTTATATATTATATATATATATAAATAATATATATATATATATTATTATAATATACTATTATATATATATATATATAATATTTTCATATATATTATATATTATATATATAAATATATATATATATATACTATTATATATATATATATAATATAATAAATAATATATATATATATATTATATATATATATCTATATATATATTATATATATATATATATATATATATATATATTATATATATCATATATATTTATATATATCTAGTATATAATATAATATATATAATATATATAAGTATATTATATAATATATATACTAGTATATAATAGTATTATATATATATATATACTATAATATATATATATTATTTATATATATAAACTTATAAATATTTTACGTTCAACAGTATAATTAAATTGTAATGCCTTTAATAAAATTATTGCTTGTAAAATCCTAAGAAATTTATTGAGGAAAATAGCAAGAATATTTCGACCAAACTGGTCTCGTCAGCTGCTAAATAAACTAATTAATGTAATGAAAAACGATAAAATAGAATTTAAAATTAATTCCAAATGTTTAGTTTTAATTTTTGCAAAAAAAGTAAGAAAAATAAAGATGTTAATGATGGGAACTATTTGTGAATCATTTCTTTGTATATTATAATTTGTTGAATTGTAATCAGCAAAATGATTCGGTGAATCTTCTAATGAAGGTTTTCAAATTTGATGATGCGTCATCGTGTTCTAGTGTATAATAAGTACTGTTGTGGTAGATCTGTGTAAGGTGAGGGCAAAGTTGGGATTGTCTTGAAGTAGGTCATATTTGTGTTGGTAATGCGGCGGTGCAAGTCATGTTGTTTCCCCAATGTATATGTCTGTTACAGTGGGCACATAGTATTTGTTAAACCATTGAGAAGTGAAGGATGAGGTTATGAGATTTTAGGTTTAAAATTTTTTTGAAAGGAAGAGATAGAAGATGAGTGTGGATAGTTGGAAGGACAATTTTTGCAAAAATTGAGAAGACGAAGTAAAAGGGAGGTAGGTAAGATGTTATTATATCACGATGAGGTTGGAAGTATAGAAGTTATTCTTGCCTTACGGAGATCATTACGTGATATGTGTTTGAGGATAGGTAATAGTTTTGCGGAAAAGGTTGAAAAGATAAAATTAATTTCGTTTGGAGGTAAGTGTGGAGACAGATCTAAGCGCTAAGGAATAACGATGATACAGGTACCAATTTAGTGGTTGAGAACTGGAGAAGCCATGTATTTGCAAAGGTTGGAAGTGGGTTTTTGCAAAGACCTTGTATTGTATGTTATGGTAATCGGCCAATTTAAAAGACTGTCTAAAAAGAGAAATGTGCATTTCTTTTCATTATCTATATGTAAAAAATAAATATAGGATGAATGTTATTTAATGAAAGTGAGGATTATCAATAGGGTTAGTCGTTTAACAGTATAGCTACCGACCACTATCATCCACATATCTGTACAAAGTAACATTAGTAAGAGAGGGTTGGGAGAATGTGATAGATTTCTAAAAGTTCATGAAGATGTTGGCAAGGATAGGGGAAAGGGATCCCATGCTTAGACCATGGTTTTGTTTGAAAAATGTGTTGTTAAACTGAAAATAATTGTGTTTGTAGCCTGAAAACGAATAAGTTGTTTTATGAGAGGAAAAGGTTGTGAAAGAATGATGTGTTTTC
>JABUQX010059107.1:0-2500 GCA_015478945.1 Trachelipus rathkii | reverse complement strand
GTATGTATGTATGTATATCATAGGTATGTAATGTATGTATGTAATAGTGTCGTATAGTATAATATGGTATCGTTGTATGTATGTTATGATGTATGTATCTACTGTACTTGTACTGTTGTATTATACTATGTATGTATGATGTTATGTTATGTATGTTATACTGTGTATGTAATGATATGTATGTGTATGTAGTGGTTTGTCATGTATTATGCTAACGCCATATTTATGTATGTATGTGTACTGTATTTCTATATATGTATGTATATGTATGTATGTCATGTAGCTATCGTATGGTATGCTAGTATCGTGTTGTATTGTAAATGCCATACCTCCGCTACTGCTTTATATGTATTAGTATGTAGCGTAGGTAAGATATGTATTATTGCTAAGAAGCTTACCGTGCTGAAAAGGTGAAGTAGAGCAATCCTGAGATTGGCCTCTTGACGTTGACTATAGATTCCATTAATTGTTATTATTCCTCCCTGTGTGGGCGTGTCTTATTTTTCCACCTGGATATATGTTATTACATAATTTAATATATATACTACATAATATATATATATAATGTAATATTAATATAATATAATATATTATATAATAATATGTATAATATATAATATTATATAATAATATTATATATATATATCACTTATATATATAATAGTTATATATAAGTATATTAATATATATATATGTATACAATATATACACAGTATATATATAATATAATATATATATATATAATAATTATAACTCAGTTGCTCAGTCGTATATATATATATTATAGATATTATATAATATGATATAAATATATATAATATATATATTTATATATAGCAATCAAATAAAAATGTGTGATCAAAGTAAACTTTAAAAGCGAACACAATTTCTCTATCTGAAAAAAAATCAAGAAAATGAGAAAGTAAAAATTTATTAAAACTACTAAAGCTCATAATACTTTTAATTGCTAAAATGAAAGTTAATCTAGCTACAGTGATATTTATATGCCATTTATTTTTTAATATATTTATAATTATTTGTTATAAGTAATATTGTATTTTTTTATATATGCTATTTTTTAATGATAGGTATTATGTAATAATTTTTGCTAAGCATTTAAGGTTTCAGATTCTTTTTTCATGAATTTTTTTTTTTTTTTTTTTTTTTTTTTTTTTGACAATTTACTCGACTTGTGCATTTTGACCAGAAATTGCCAATTTGTAATAGCAGTAGTTTGATTTTAGTTTACCCAGAGAGAAACGTAAAGTGTAAAAATAATGTTTTCAACGGCAAGTCAGCGAATCAATTGATATACATACAAGAATGTTGCGTTTTAATAAAATATTTCAAACCAACTAGAAATTTTAAAAATACCGTTACATAGAGCGTCCTCAAGTAGGCACATCAAAACTATCATGACATGTGAAGTATTGAGAAAATGAAAAAGAATATACTCCAACATCACTTCTATCCACTTATATTGGTGCGCTAGAAGTGAACAACCTCTCTAGCAGGCACCCTCCCTTCTCACGCATGAATCCCTTTCTCTCATGGGCAAAAGCTGCGAAAACTCTCTCAAGCAGAATACCTTCTCTCAAGACTTTCAGCATTCAAGAAGAAGACCCTTACTGAGGAAAGAAGACGATGCCTCCTCCTGACGCCGCACAGCCCTAGCATTATATATATATATATAATATATATATATATATAATATATACTTATAATATATAATATAATCTATATATATAAGATATATATAATAATAAATATATATATATATATCATAAATATTATATTATATTATCACATAAAAGTCCCTATTAATTATATAAAATAAATACCGATTATAATTATATTATAACTATATTATATAATATATAGTATATATATAATATATTTATAAAATATATATATATATATATATATTTAATAAAAATTATATATATACATAATAATATATATTATATACTAAATATAACCGTATGTTAACTATATATTATAATACTATTATATAAATTATAAATATAATCATATATTAATAATATATACTAATTAAATATATATAATATATATATTATATAATGCTACTCTCTCAAAACTCATACGCAACCACTGTTGCATTATGTCGATTAACTTAGGTTAGAGAAAGGACCAAGAACGCTGGTACACAATTTTATTATGCAAATGACGCATAGCATTGCAAGGATAACAGTATATCTTCGCTGTAATAGTGTGTTTTGGGTTTAGCAGTATATATATACTATTAATTTATACTATAAGTACCTTGCTTATGAGTATATACTATCTATCTATATATTAATATAATTATATATATATATATATATATATATATAATATATACTGAGGTAAATAGAGAACCACCAATCTCAGCTTAGAGAATATTGGGAATAGGTTATGGTATGGCTGAGTAATATGGTTCATTCACACTGTGTGACTAGCCGACTACAACCAAATAAATAAAAGGAGTTCGCGCATCACC
>JABUQX010059106.1:12500-22500 GCA_015478945.1 Trachelipus rathkii | reverse complement strand
GTATATATATATATATATATATATATATATATATATATATATATATATATATATATTATAAAAACACCCTAAAGCATTTCACCCTGCTGGGAATCGAACCTGGACCCTGGCAGATAGCGTGCAAGTGTTTGACCCACCAGACGCACGATGAGCTAAAAGAAGAACTCGACAATACTTCCTACGGTGAATATTTGCACCCACCTAATAGGACAGGCCGCGCTCTTCCCACTCACACTCGGGCCTGGGGCCGAATAGGGTACCGCACAAGGTGAAAATACTTAAGAACGGGGATCAAGATGTACAGAACAGAATAATTGCACTTCTTCACGCAATTCAATTTGTATTGATAAAAACACCCTTAAAGCATTTCACCCTGCTGGGAATCGAACCTGGACTCTAGCAGATAAACGTGCAAGTGTTTGACCACCAGACCACGATGAGCTCTAAAGAAGAACCCGACAATACTTCCTATGGCGAGTATTCGCACACACCTAATAGGGCATGCCGCGCTCTTCCTATTAGTTAAGTTATGCTAGGTATGTTATGACAATATATGTTTTTAGTAAAGGGAATATTATGTTAGCTTTATTGATGTCAAAACTTTGATATGTTAACATTTAGTCGTTGAATAGTGTAATAGATGGGTAAGATTATGATAAATTTTTGCTAGGTATTGTTAAGTATTACTATGTCGATGTTAAATAACATTATTATGTTATATATATATGATGGAAATGTATTGGTATGGTAAGTTTTAATATGTGATGTTAGGTACTTTACCGATACTACGCGTTGGACTTTGTCAGTGTTAGCAGTTTATTCATGTGTAAGGTATGGTATTTTTGTTATAATACGTTATGCTCTTAGTTCAGGTAATGCTATGCTGGTAATATTGATGCTAAAACTTTGTTATGTTAACATTTATTCGTTGAATAGTGTGATTGATAGTTAGGTTATGACATTGTTTTGGTAGGTTTTGTTAAATATTAGTCAATATTAAATTAACATTGATGCATTGTTTATTATTATTTTCATGTTATAGACATCTATAAAATTGCAAAATGTTTTGCACATGATTTTTAAAGTCTCTTCATAAAATATATATTAAAGTGAAGCAACAATTTATTCGTTCGTAAGGAATGTTAGATTTGTTGTTGTATATTATGTTCTTAGTTTAGATGATATTATATTGGTTTTACAGATGAAAAAACTTTGTTATGTTAGAATTTATTCATTGGTCAGTGTGATGTGTAGGTTTAGGTTGTAGTGCACTTTTGTAAGTTTGTTAAATATACTATGATTTTTAACAAAAGAATTAACAATAGTTTGGTTACAAAGAAGTTGTGAAAATATAATTTGCACAGGTTAAAAGAACTTTAGGTACTTAAAAAATAGGTGAAGTCAATGATCAAAATTTAGAAAACGGTAAAATGAAAAGAAGATAAAATAAATGTATATATTATATGGAACAAGTTCCTTTTTGAATGGTTGCAATATCTCAGAAAATGAAAATAATATTTATTTGAAATCGCATAAGAAGTTTCTCAGAATCGCTGAAAATTACGAACCGAATACAAATATTGTATTAGAACTTCTGTGAGATTATTTGATATTATAGTGCTCACAGAATAATTGTGAAGAAAAAATTTCTTCTATTACAATTGCTCTACATGTGTGTGTGTGTGTGCACGCGTGGTGCTTGGTGTGTAATAATAAATAATCAACAAACAATGCAGCACAAAATAAATAACACTGCATTTAATAATCACCTATCATCAACCATTGAGAGCCGTCTTTATGCACTGACACATAGTATGAAACTGAAAATATTACGGACTTTGTACATCTACCTCTTTACCCTATGTATATTCGTCATTTGTAGCTATGATTGGATGTAATGAACCAATCACAGCCTCTTATGCAGTGACATCATTCATTGAACGACTTAAGAATACGGAATTTGTTGTTAGAATGTTTGTTAGAATTTGTTGTTAGAATTTGTTTTAATATAAGTTTTTAAAACAAAAATATCATAAATTGGTTCGATATGCAAAAGAATATAAGCAGGTTATGTCCAGCCATGCAGGCGACACGAGTTCACTGATAGAAGTGAAAACAGCACATGTTAGAGTCGAAGTAGTCACCTTCAGGTTCACGTTAGTTTAGATTGCATGGTGAAGTTTAAAAAATTTATCTGCGTCAGGCAAGTATACGTCGATTTGTTCAGATACAGAATGATAATATTTGAGAGAGAGAGAGAGAGAGAGAGAGAGAGAGAGAGAGAGAGAGAGAGAGAGAGAGAGAGAGAGAGAGAGAGAGAGAGAGATGTCGTAATTAATAAGTTATATGAGCCAAGATAGTATGTTAAGTCAAATTAAGCCGGGTTGCGTTAGACAATATTACGTTGGTGTGTTTAGTCCGGTTAGTTATGGGACTATGTCTAGCCTATATAATATGAAAGATAGGTTGACCGAATGCATACGGTAAAGAGCAGCGTATAAATTGCCCAAAGTTTCATATTTTGCTCAACATTTGGGTTTCTAGCTAGAATGAATGTTCCTAATGTAATCATAGGCAGAATTCTTTAAAATTTTATTTAAGTGAAACGCCCAACTATTGGTTTTCAGTCAATCTCAGTATGAGGGCCTTACATTTCTGATTCCTGTTGGGATATAATCCTTCAGTAATCGTTCATCAATGAAGTATTTTTTTTCTAAAAATGTGTGCTCAAATATGATTTAAAGCAGTAAACCAATAATTCATGGCCGGGTGGAAGGGGGGCCTGATTATGATAATTGCACTACTGCCTATTACTTACATGGCTTAGGGTCACTAGAGAACAGTTCTTTATTAAAAATTAAGAATTTTTTAGTAAAAACAAAAAATGCATAATGACTAAAAGTGTAGAATAACGTCATAACTAGAAAATAATTAAGCGTTGCGCGTCAGTAATTGCACTGGTGGGCACACAGGTAGTTTTGCCTGTACCGTACCGTGTTCGGCGCCTGATAAGATTATAATGTTGTGGGAGTGGGACTACTCTACTACTACTTCTTATAACTACTACTACTATATACTATACTACTACGACTACTACTACTACTACTACTACTACTACTATACTACTACTAACTACTAACTACTACTAGTACTACTACTACTGCTACTACTGTTAAAAGATTAAGAACAACATGTCAAAGCACCACGTGGGGTTCTGAAACCTCATAAATCAAGTTCTCCATATTCGAAAACCTACGATTAAACACCTTCGTCGAGCTATATGTAAACCGATTTTAACTTTCAGCTCCGGAAAGCAGCGCCCCTGTGTATAGCACTTGACAGCATGACCGAACTCAACCGGGTGTTTTCGAAGCCTTTCTTTTAAAACATCTCGGCTTATATTTATCTATATATCTAACGGCCATATCAAGTGTTAAGGATGTTTCATATCATCACCACTTGCACAAGGCTGTAGCGGTGTGAAACCTCGACTACGCAAAGGTGACACCATCGGCAGGTAGGTGCCGAGTTTGGCGTTGATAAGACAACTAGAACTCATCTAAATTGAGGGGCGAAAGTTTGGTTTATAAGACTTGTTCTTAACCCTCCTGAAAATGCAAAAATCGATCATCCGACATCAAATCTTTCCCCCTAACCTTAGAAACCGTTATTATTGGAGCCACACAAAAACGTGTTCAAAATCCCAACAAAAATTTAAGAAGATCCCAATTCAAGGCTGATATAACTTGGATTTTTCTTCCGAAATAGGAAGTTCGAAATAGTTGAAAAACGGGTCTCACCTACGCTAAATAACAGTATTTCTGGACACAACAAGTTGTCAAAATCTAACGATAAACTGGAAATCTATTAAGAAAGGTATTGGCTTACACCCCCTTCGAGTTCCCGACTTTAGCGAACCATAATTGACCAATCAAAACGCATAAATAAATGTATCGTGCAAAATAGTTTGTTCGTATGTGCTGAAAAAAGCCGAGGGACTTTACCTCGTCTATTGTAAAAAGGGCCGAGGGGAATAACTAGGTCTTTGTAAAAAAAATCGAGCTCGTAAAGCATAGCTTGGCTTGTGTGACAAGCTGGGCAGGAATGGCTTCGTATTTGTTAAAATCTGTATGGAATTGCTCTATATATTATATATAGTATTATATATATTAATATATATATATATATATATATATATATTATATATATCTATATAATATATATATATAATATATATATATATATATATATATATAGGTATAATATATATATTATATATACTATATTATATATATATATATATATATATATATTTATATAGTATATATGCATAAAAAACAAAGAAAAAGTGTTACCAAGCAATTTCGTGTATTATTCTACACATTTTCAAGGTGTTACACCTTGGAAATGTGTAGAAAAAGCTTGGTGACATCTTTTTTTCTATTTTCCTTGTGTTTTTTTTATGCCAAATTGTATTTCTCGTGCATAAGAAAATAGATTTTAAATTATATATATATTATATATATTATTATATATTTATATATATATATTAGATATATATATATATATATATGATATATATAGTCCCATTATATATTATATAAATATATAATATATATTATATATAATATATATATTATAGATATATAGGTTATATATATATATATATATATGATATATATATATACCTAATATTAATATATAATATAATATAGTATATATATAATATATATATTATATAATATAATATATATATATTATATATATATATAGATATATATATATATAATATATATATTATATAGATATTAAATATATAATATATATATAAGTATATTAATATTTAATATATAGTATATATATATTATATTATATATATATGATAATATATATATATTATTATATATTATATATATATATATATAATATATATATATATATATATATATAATATATATAGTATATCTATATAAATATATATAATATATATATATATATATATATATTATATATACATATATATATATATATATATATATATATATATATATATATATAATATATATTATATATATATTATATAATTATATAGTATATATATACTATATATGATTTATATATAGAGAGAGAGATAGAGAAATTATGAAAATTATTCAGTTGCGATTGTAGAATGGAACCTCCGACGAAAAGTGACCACTGACCGCATGGTCAAATGATACCGTCATGAATTGGTATGAACGTATCCGAGGCCTCTCGAAATTGACGCGAGTTTGAAACTTGTTAAGGAAGTTCGAAAATTTTAGATTGGTGTGTGTGTGTGTTCTTCATCAGTGCGCGAATGTAGCAGCAAAACAATAACAACAAAAATAAACAACACGACACAACAATAAAACTAAACCAAATATGCGTACACCAATATACGTAAATAAGTGTACATGTAAGTGTCGTACATGTGCACCATTCTAAGCATTTTCAGTACAATCTATAAAGTATTCAGTACAACCTTCAAAGTATTACGTCATATAATGAAATATGGCTTTCTGATTGGCTAATATCCATTACGTCATCAAGAGATAAGCCTCTCTGATTGGCTAATATTAGTGACGTCATCAATATCCAAGAGCAAATAGGCCCTAAAACGGGACGTCTGTTACGATCATAACTACTGACCATATCAGACCCTTCAGTGCCGACTGTCATAAATCTCGCTAAGACTTACATAAATCACTTAGAAGTTTGGGTTATCGTCATCACCACAGACAAACACCAATCATCCCTCCACCCAGGAGTTGCGGTAAACAGCTCTACTTCACTTCCCCTAATACAAATACCTAAAATACTTGGAATAACCTTCGACACCTATTTCACCTTTACACCACACATTCAAAACATCATAAGCACGGCAAATAAAAAATTGAATGTCCTTTTCCGGAACCTGTATTTCCCAACAAAAGTCAGAAATTGAGACGAACCAGCACATGTCAACAGTCAACAACATTCAAACAATTCTCAAGAACTACAATCAACTATTGATCAACAGTCTGGTATTCTCTAACCTCCCTTACTAATAGAAATAAACTACAAAAAATACAAAATACCGCCCTTTGCACAATTATGGTTGTCTAAAAAACAACCCCTGTCCAGCACTTGCACGAAAAAACAAAAATTCGCACACCATTCTAGACCATCTTGATATAATGAAGAACTCAAATCTACCGCCTAGAATTCTTAGACCGCTCTCACCATGCCATAACTACTTACAAGAACACACTATACATCTTTTAAGATCCCCTCATTCCTCCGCAGACCTCTACTACGTCGAACTCTTTAGAATCATTCCACTCCCCCAAATAACACGGATCTCCGCTATCAAAACAGCATTCCATACACATTTGCAGAGGCAATACCTCAACAACTGCCCGCCAAATTACCTCATAAACTCGAAACCCCCCCGAAATATCCTCCACACAAGGCACTTCCCACAAAGTTTCAAATCTCCCTTCTAGATTTAAAGATCCGGAGCATCACCGATTACTTCAGGAATACAAACATAGATTTCTACCTCAAGACATCGCCATCTCCATTTCTGCGAAAAAATGTTTAATAGAATCTGAAACTGTAGAACACCTGCCTATTGAGGTGCCCCATCCACATCCACAGGAAATGACTTGAACCCCCAAATAGGGGGAGCCCAGAGGCAATTATATATATATATATATATTAATATATATATATATATATAAATATATATAAATATATATATATATATATATATATAGTATATTATATATTATATTATATATATATATATATATACTATATATATATACTATATATATAGTATATATATATATATATATTATATATTATATATAATATAATATATATATAATTATTATATATATATATATATTATATATATTATATATATATAATTTTATATATTATAATATATATATATATATATATATATATATATATATATATATAATATATATATATATATATATATATATATATATATAGTTAGCTACTTAATAATAGATCTATTATTATTGTCGTAGTAGCTCTACAATATATTTTAGTATTCTACCTATATTAGGGATATAATATTATAAAATTATTCACATAAGCTATAACATTATTTATTAATGCCTAGTGATATATTGATTCTTATATAGTAAGTTATCATATCTATTATAATATTATCATCATAGCTAGCTCATCATTATAGTCGATTTGGTATAATGTTCACCTAATAGTATATATATATACTTATTTGACACATTGGAGCCATAAGTACTCATAATCATATGTATATTATGTTACTATATCTTCTATATATATATATTGATAAAGTACTGAACGTGTGCCCACACGGAACTGGCAATGCGAGGTCGGATCAAAAAAATAGAATTTTCACAATCAGGTTCAGCGCATTCTATGATACAATAAAGAGCTATGTCTCTAGTGGGGTGAAAGGTATAATTCTCTTTTTTAACCTCTTCTAGGGGTGAAAATTAGGTCATTTATGCTTTCTAGGTTAGAGTTAAGTTAGGTTATGGTTAAGTTAAGGGTTGCAGTTCGACCGTAAGGATTAGGTCAGGTCACGAGTCAGTCTACCGTGTCCATGTATGTAAAAAAAAAATTTTCATGTTCGCCCACTTTATTGAACACGATTGGTATTTATGTTCATTTCTAGATGGACGATCAGGTGTCTGTGGCAAATTTTTTTTTTCGATATCGACCTCCCGTGACCGTGTGGGCTTATAAATAACTGGTTTACCATAGGGTCATATTAATATCATTATAATAATATATATATAGATATACTATATAATATAATACTTTTCTACTACTATGATACTTATATTACTTATAAAAGCTAAGTAAAAGGGCTATGTGTGTTTAGTATATATGTATATATATAAGACCTGATTACTTACGTATGCGATCGATTATAACTATCCTATATTAGCTATTACCGCTTATCATACTATATATATATAACCTATATATATATAAGTAATATATATTATATATATATAATATATATATATAAAATATAATATATATATAATATATATATATATAGTATATATATAATATATATATATATATAAATATATATTATATATATAATATATATATATATATATAGTATATTATATATATATATTATATATATATATATATATATTATAATATTATATGTATAATATATATATATATATCATTATTCATACTATATATATATATATATAATATATATTATCATATACATACAAGCCGATAGTCACTATATGCAGGTACTAGCGCTTAATTAGATCTAATGGTACTTGTATATAATAGATCGATTATCAATACTATTAGTACTATATTATGGTCCCTATTATTGATGCTACCATGATATATAGTATTATAGGTAAGGTATCTTTCGCTTAAATACATTATATCATATATGGTTGCAATAATAATATAACCTACCTTACTCGTATATACTCTATTAGTCGATATATATAGTATTATCAGTTATATACATACTTATTATATAATTATATATATATATATGATATATTATATATATATTATATATATTATAATATATGATTGCTCCTGGGCTCCCCTTATTAATATATGATTGCATATATATATATATATATATATAATATATATAGATAGATATATTATATATATATTATTATATAGTATATATATATAGTATATATATATATATATATATATATATAATATTTATTATACTATATTATAATTATATATATATATAATATATATATATATACATGGCGTAGGCAGGGGGGGCACTTGCCCCCCCTAAATTTTGGCGAAAAAAAAATAAATGAACCTTATATGTTTTGCCAGACGACGTTTTTAAGGGTTTATTAGTAGAAAAAACTGAAAAAAATACATCAATCTATTAGATAAATTGAAGTAGTAATTACTAATTAATTTAACGTATTATAAACGTATTTATATTAATTTTTCTAAACTTTAATGTGTTTTCTTTTTAGTATTGGCTTAAAAGGTTCAAACTAGCTTTGTTGCTTTTTAATTACAGGGGGCCTGCGCGATCTTCTGACATTATTCTCCGCTAAAACGCTCGGCATGCGGATTGCATTTGGCGGCTGCCAAAAGCTGTTAAATCAATCATGAAAGGCTACCCAAGTTGACATTCAGCTGCAGAACAAACACATCAAAAAATAAGTTCAGAAGTAGAAAGAAAATATTAACAATTTTGAAGACCATAATTTTTTGCGAAACCCCCTGACTTACCTTTAAGAGGTAAAGACCTTGCTGAGCGGAATTTTTTGAAACCGGCATTAGCTGCGACTAGAATGTGATGATTGGGAATGGAAGAAACATATTCAAGACAGAAAAATGCCGTCTGAGGTCTCCGGGTGCATTCAAAAATGCAACTGATCAATTTGTGTGGAATTATCATAAAAAAACATGATTTTCGCGGTTGCAAAAATTTTGCTGTATTCACTCCATATTGGCGGATGAAACTGCGGATTTGACAGAGGCAACGAACAATTTATCTATAGCTTAATTTTTTCGATCTTGAAAAAATGACTGGTCGAGAAGATTTCTGGGGTTGAAGTTCTTGAACCATTGCCCAAACGATTTGATTTTTTTTAGAAAAAGGTTTGAAGCTGAATCTATGCGTTGGTTCAAGGGGACGTCAACTGCGGGCATGCAGGATAGAATATAGGAGTTCAAAAAGAACTGCGTGAAAAATATGAAAAAAAGATATTATTGCACTGTGTAAGCCATCGCTGAATTTGGTCATAATGTCACTAAACATTATTGCCAGAAATTGAAATACTATTGCCACAATAAAAGACAAACTTTCAGAGACTCCAACCTAAAAAAAAAATATTCCCAACTTGGCTAAACTTTGTGAAAACCCGTTGGACTCAAAAATACCATAGATTGCTATTTTCCATACAAAAATGATAAAAGTGTTTGAGGCAACAAT
>JABUQX010059106.1:0-7500 GCA_015478945.1 Trachelipus rathkii | reverse complement strand
TTAGTTTCATTTAATATGTTTCAAAGAAGTTAGTTATAGTGTTATTCTTGAAATATTGGAGTTAGGTAATAATACCTTCTGCCTCGAAAAACCATTACAGCAATTCGGTTTATTAATTAGTCGGGATCTTTCGTTTTGTGTAGCAGAAGAAGAAGCGTAAGAATAAATTGCTGCTGGGAAATGTCCAGTCGAACTATTATGAGATAAGATGGAGGAGATCAGCCGAAATTTTTTTTCTGTAATTTGTGCATTTTCCTCACATGATTTTTCGAACTGGCACATGCATAAGAACTGTGTGTGAGTAAACTAAAAGAATCCTTCTCCAGTCAGTGGATTGTCCATTACAGGCATCGTCAGGTGACCTCTGGGCAGACATGCGATGTCGTGTGTAAAGAGCCTCAACCTTCAGTATTGATTGATAAGATTTACATAAGTTAAGTCAATTAGACTGTGTGCAGATGTATAGATAAAAGTTCGAGGGGGAATAGAGAGGGCGAGTGGGCAATATTTTTAATATCTAGTATTAAGAGTGTGGGTCAGTTGGACAGAACCGTAGTGGCGCTGAGGACATTCAGAGCCCAATGCATAACTTGTCAGGCGGGTATTTAACTACAAACCCCAGATTAATATGGAGCCGAGGTAGTTTCCAGCAGGATGGGTAGCATTCGACAAATTATCATTAATGGCTTAGGCCGAGTAACCAGCAAAGATCATCAAAGGAATTACTAGCATAGTTCGGTTAGCATAATTTTCGATAATATGACGAGTCTATACATATACTAATGTCACTTAAGTTAACTCCATGGAATAAATTTGAAGACATTTGCTACTTGACTACTCCTCTTCTATTCTTTTACTTTCCTTGTCCTTCTGACACCCTTTTATCATCAAGAATGCAAGCAATAAGCTTTTCTGTCGTGCGTAAGAGCATACTTTGTTAAATTGTGTAGCGATTTTTGCTCTATCAAGGCGCGATCTAATACATCAGATTTGGATAATATGTCAGGCTGGGATGAGTTGCTGATTTGATTATCTCCAGCTTTTTGCAATTCTTTGACATAGACGTTTTATCAGATGCTCTTATGAGTTGAAACTGATAGTTTAGTAACTAATTTGGTCGGCAAATGCAAAGCATCAAATATAAAGGAATCTGAAATCATTCCTATATCCAGGATTATCCACTACAGTTATTCTGCCTCTGGAGGATACGATTCTTTTAAGACCTCATGCCTTTCAGTTATTTCATCAATAAATTTATTATTCAAATTAGGACTTGTGGTATGCATATTAAAATAAAAGTCAAGAACATGTTTTAACAATTTGTCCAAAATGTCGTGTTGACAATTTAGATTCATTTGAAACATTTTCTGCTGTATCTTAACTACAACCCCATTAATATAACCAGAGCTTACAGCTGCAGTATTACTAGTTATCATTTTAATGCTAGACCATGCAGCAAAGTCATCAACAGTACTAGTTACTCTTTTAAATATACTTTCGGCGGATCCACTTTCACATCTAACTACCTCTAATTTGATTTCTCTCATTGGACTTTGAAGACACACTACTCGATACTCCTCTTTATTCTTTACTTTTCCTAGTCCTTCTGGCAGCCTTTTACCATTAAAATGTAAGCAATAATATTTTTCTTCCCTAAGAATATTTGTTATTTTCAATTTTTGCTCTTCAGCACATCTTATATGTTTAAATATGTTAGACTGGGAAGGAGTTGGCAGATCTATCCCACTTTTTGCAAGACTTTGACAAAATTTGAAGCCATATGAGTTGAGACTGATAGCTCAGTAACTAATTTGGTGGGTAAAATGTAGAAAACACCTATATAAGGGTTAATCTGGAAAAGAAGATAAAATCCATGAAAAAGCTTTAAATTATAAAAAAAAAAAAATAAGGAAGAAAATTTAAATATTATGCATGCTTTTTAAGTTTATTCATTCATTTTATCTAATGTTAGATGGGATCTTCTATAGCTATTGTATATACCACAATCATCACAATGATAACATGTTCAAACTTTTGTACATATTACATAACCAAAGTTTCATCACTCATAAATTACAATATACGAACAACCAAATTTTGGTACTCAAGCTACACAATGTAAGGCTCACATCCGCCTCTCAAAATTTAGCAAATTTAACATTAATTTTCAATTTCTGTACACGGATTCATCTTGACGATAGTATGTATGTCTTGACTCAAACTCTCACATAAGTTGCCACATTAACTCAAACTCTCACATAAGTTGCCACATTTCCTATTTCTTAGCATCTTCCAACCATAGAATCTTCAGGCCATCACAGGCATCTCAGTTGCTTCAATATAGAGATATCGCTAGTCCCTGTATTAAGTATGCCATTCACATCTGTGGTGGTTTCACTGAATCACATTCTCTTTGTTTATTTTCACAACTACGTTTGATTTGCCCACTTTCAAACGAAGGGTAGCGGGGCATGTCTGCCATTAATTTATATATATATATATATATATATATATATATATATATATATATATATATATATATATATATATATATATATATATATATATATATATATATATATATATATATATATATATATATATATATATATATTCTATAACAACTCCCAGGAAGGGCTTTCGTCCTGTCAGTCGGTCCAGCATCTCCTTTTGGCCCGAAACTCTTAACCCTAGAATACTCTAGAAAACCATTTTTCGGAGCAATGGTTTCCGACGCCAGTTCTCGAGTTAAACACTCTCAGGTAGGGTTTCGCCCTTTCAGTAGAACTAGCATCTTCTTCATTTTGGCCTAAACTCGTTCTCCCAGAGCCCTCCAGAAGAACGTGCTTCTAGGCGCATAAGATTCAACGCTGGTCCAAGAGTAATTCAAGCAAAAGTAAAGAACCGGGTTGCTAGCCCTGTTCGCTCTATAACCATGCAAAGAAAATCTTTATTTGTTTCTGACCCAAAAGCGTCAAAACGTCAATCTTCTTTGAACTTTTATCATCCACTCTCTACTTTCTCTTACTCTCCCTGTATCTCGAAATTGTCATTTTAGATATATAAATATATATATATATATATATATATATATATATATATATATATATATATATATATATATATA
Source organism: Trachelipus rathkii (assembly GCA_015478945.1). Taxonomy (NCBI): domain Eukaryota; kingdom Metazoa; phylum Arthropoda; class Malacostraca; order Isopoda; family Trachelipodidae; genus Trachelipus; species Trachelipus rathkii. The sequence goes on along the minus strand of JABUQX010059106.1, from coordinate 4,373 downwards.
TATATATATATATATATATATATATATATATGTATGTATTTTTGTTAATATATTTATATAAATATGTGTATATACATATAATTATATAATATATATATATATATATATATATATATATATATATATATATATATACAGTATATATATATTAATAAAATAAATAATAAATACTTGCAATCGAGTCAAGTAACAAAATAAATAAACTAATTAAAAATTATAATACAGAGTAAATTAACAATAAGGGAAAAAATATGTTTAATAATAATAATAATAATAATAATAATAATAATAATAATAATAATAATAATAATAATAATAATAATAATAATAATAATAATAATAATAATAATAATAATGATTATAATAATAAAAATAATAAATCTCCTGTGTAATAAGAAAAATAATAACCCAAATAATATTACTAAATAATAATAATAATAATAAATAATAATAATAATAATACAAATAAAAATAATAATAATAATGATGATTTCTTTGCTAAAAATAATAGTACATTCTACTTCTTAAGTTTCGCTTTTTCTAGCTTTTTCTCAATATACAGTATTTATACCTTTCTTTCCCCTCATTCTTCGATCTCTCTCTCTCTCTCCTTTCCTTCCATTTATCCATTTCCATTCCTCTTTCTCCATCCCCTCCATCCATTTCTCTCTCTCGCCTCTCTCTCTCTCTCTCCTCTTTCTCTCTCTCTCTCTCTCTCTCTCCTCTCTCTCTCTCTCTCTCTCTATATATATATATATATATATATACTCTCTCTCTCCTCTGCTCACTCACTCATATATATATATCACTCATATATATATATATGTATATGTAATAATAATAATAATATGTATGTATGTATCTCTCTTTCTCCTCTCTCTCTCTCTCTCTATATATATTTATATATATATATACAGTATATATATATATATATATATATATATATATATATATATATATATATATATATATATATATATATATATATATATATATATATATATAATAATATGTCTCAAACTTTATATATATATATATATATATAATATTTATACATATATATATATATAATAATATATATAATATGTATATGTATGTATATAATATGTATATAATAATATGTATGCCAGTATATATGTATAATAATATATAATATCTCTCTCTCTCTCTCTCTTTTTTATTGTAACTCCTCCTCACCTTCAACAGTTACTCTATCTCTCTCTCTCTCCCTCTCACTCTCTCTTTCATATATATATATATATATATATATATATATATATATATATATATATATATATATATATATATATATATATATATATATATATATATATATATATTACCAAATATAATTTATTTTTTTAATCATCTAAGTAAATTTTTTCTAAAATGGACCAAATAAATGACCCTACAAACCTGTGTATTTAAAACAACAAGAAAATGAGAGTCGTAAACTTTAATTTTAGGCACCGGTGCCAAGAGGGTCTTTTCTAGACTGTCCCAGAGTGCCAAGTTGATCAAGTCTTTCAGGACTATGGAAATTAATTTTACATGTAATTTGAAGTGCCAGAGAAAAAGAATTTCTTTGAGATTTTTACTACAATGTAAAATACCAAAATTCTTTTTAAAATATTTATTATTTTTAAATTTTAATTTTTTTATTATATCTATCTTTTATTATCTATCTATCTATCTATCTATCTATCTATCTATCTATCTATCTATCTATCTATCTATCTATCTATCTATCTATCTATCTATCTATCTATCTATCTATCTATCTGTCCATCTATCTATCTATCTATCTATCTATCTATCTGTCTATCATCTATCTATCCATCTTTCCATTTATCATTTGTTTATATGTCTATCTTATCTGTTTGTCTGTCTGTCTATCATCTGTCTGTCTGTCTGTCTGTCTGTCTGTCTGTCTGTCTGTCTGTCTGTCTGTCTGTCTGTCTGTCTGTCTGTCTATCTATCTATCTATCTATCTATCTATCTATCTATCTATCTATCTATCTATCTGTCTGTCTGTCTGTCTGTCTGTCTGTCCTTTCACATCTGTCTGTCTGTCTGTCTGTCTGTCTGTCTGTCTGTCTGTCTGTCTGTCTGTCTGTCTGTCTGTCTGTCTGTCTGTCTGTCTGTCTGTATGAGTATGTATGTATGCTATGTAATATAACCTTCGATTATATGTAATAATATATTAAATGATATAAATATACATTTACACTCATGAGAAAATTAAAATATATATGTATATATTTGAATAAGAGAATTAAGCCAGAAGCTTTCAAAGGGTAATGAAAGAAGCTTCACTGCAGTATGTATGTATGTATGTATGTATGTATGTATGTAAGTGTATATATATATACATGTAGATTTCTATATATATATATATTTATATTTTTATTTATTTAACAAATATGTATATTTATATATATATATATATAAATTTAAAATATATATATATATTTTTATATGTAAATTTCTATAATTAAAATACTAAAATGTAGCAATAATATATGTATGTAATAATAACAATAATAATAATAATATGTAATATATAATATATAAATAATATATGTATGTGTAATAATAATAATATGTATGTAATAATATAATAATAATATGTAATATTAATATGTGTAATAATAATATGTATAATTATGTTCCTCTGTTGTGCATCCTCGCCTCTGAACTTACATTCCTCTCCTTCAGGCATTCCTTTAACGAATCAATCCACTTTTTCTTCGGTCTCTCAGCCGGTCAATTACCAACACACTCAGCATTATAAATCCGCTTAACCAACCGAATATCACCCATCCTTTTCATATGACCAACCCATCTCAATGTACTCCCGTTTATTCTCTCATTTACGCCCTTCTTCACATCACAACTCTACCATGAGTTCATTCCTCATTTCATCAATTCTTCTCACATTTAAAATGCCTCTGTCTTTTTACCTTTGATCAATGCCTCTTTTTCCAGAAAATAGTTCCACTGCTATATATTAACACGGGTAACAACATACTATCATGCAAGACCCTAGCTCACTCAAGACTTTGTCCCTTCACATCCACAAGGGATTTAATTTCACCAACCACCTTCCTACCATTCAAACTTTCCTACTACAATCTGCATCATCCGTTCTCTTTTCATTGAACATATATCCTAAATACCTAAACTCAGATGCTTGTTCCAGTTGCTCACCATCTAACATGACTTCACACCGCTGACTCTCCTCCCTCACTACGAGTACCTTACTCTTATCTACACTTGCTTTCAAACCCCTCCCTCCTTTTACACACTCTTCCAAATCCTTCTTCCAATCCTCTCAAACTCTCTTCAGATTCCCACACAAAACCAAAACATACGCACAAAACAAGCAGGGCACCATCCACTTTCTTCCATTCTCGATCATTCTAACACCTTCTCTTGCCACCCCACCTTTAATTCTTTCATAACCCCATCCAAATACAAATTAAATAACCAAGGAGACATGACACATCTATGCTTCACTCCTCTATTAATATTAAACCAATCACTTTCGTCTCCGTTTATTCTTACACACGCTTCAATATCGTCGTATATATTTTTGATTCCATTCAGAAGCCTACTACCACGACCATATATTGCCACCACACACACAAACACACACATATATGTATATGTAATATGTAATAATAATGAGGTCTTTGAGGTCTCATAAAAGAATAAAGTCACTAACACGTCCATTTCCATTTCCTTCCATTTCCATTGTCCATCCATTCCATTATTCCCCTCTCTCTTTCTCTCTCTCTCTCTCTCTCTCTCTCTCTCTCTCTCTCTCTCTCTCTCTCTCTCTCTCTCTCTCTCTCCCTCCTTCTCTCCTCTCCTTTCCCCTTCCTCTCTCTTTCTCTTTCTTTCTCAAATTCTCTCTCTCTCTCTCTCTCTCTCTCTCTCTCCATTCGTCTCGTTCATTTCCTCTCTCTCTCTCTCTCTCTCTCTCTCTCCTATATATATATCTTTAGATATATATATGTTGTGTTTGAATATAAAAATGCAGATATATATATATATATATATATATATTATCAGTTTAGTTTGTATATGCTTATATTAATTGTAACCCTATGTATGTGTTGTGTGTGTGTGTGTGTGTGTGTGTGTGTGTGTGTGTGTGTGTGTGTGTGTGTGTGTGTGTGTGTGTGGTGTGTTCTCTCTCTCTCTCTCTCTTTCCTCTCTCCTCCTCTCTCTCTCTCTCTCTCTCCTCTCCTCTCTCTCATCTCCTCTCTCTCTCTCTCCTCCTCCTGTGCATGTACGAATGAATATGAATAAGATATATATATATATATATATATCTCTTTCTCATATATATATGTAATAATATGCAG
>JABUQX010059105.1:7500-34807 GCA_015478945.1 Trachelipus rathkii | reverse complement strand
AGTGAGAACTGCTATATCCTAATACCAAACTCTCCACAAACTTAACAGATTTTGACAATAAAATGTTGAGTTTGTAAACCTAAATCATATATTTGAATTTTTAATTACATTTTATTTCTTTATATCTACAACCAAAACGAAAAACATAAAAAAAATTGTGTTGTAAGATAACGACGAGGAAGAAGGGAAATTTGAAATTTATTCAATTGACAGATAATAAAGTTAGCAGCAAATTAATTAAAAGGAACATAAAAATAGCAAAAATTAAAGAGATAGGTTCTCATTTAAAGTAAATAAAAGTTATTCTTTTATCATTAACAAAGCAATCTCTCTATTAAAAGGAATGTGCTTAAAATTGAGCATAAAGGTATTTTAACATACCTTATTAACCAGAATAAACCTAACACATTCAATAAGTTCATAGCATTCTTCATCTGACCATTTTGAATATTCCATAGGCTCCTCTGGAGAAAATAATTCAATGGAGGCAGCAGGATGATTTGGATTTTTCGTTCGTAAGTAAGACTGCACTTCATATGCTAATTCATCTAATTTTGAAGATACCTGATAATAAAATGGAGGGAAAAATACTTTATTATGGAATTGTGAATAATAATTAAAGGTGTTCCGGAATTCCGGACGGAATTTAAGATTTTAAAAAGTACCTCTTAATAATTAAAAATAAATATATTCCGACATTTTTTTTACCAATTAATAAATGTTATTTTTTTTAATAAATAAATCGTTCTTACAACCACAACTATCCCACCTTTTAGTAAATGCATTTTTAAATTAAAAGCAGAATTATTTAATTAATGTTACACACAATAAATAATCTTGCAGTCATGGCTTCAAAAAATTGAAGTATACAACTTTAAATTTTTAGATTTTTGTTGTTAATTTGCGTAATAGCCACTGCTCAGAACAGTTGGTGAGTCCCAGTTTTGCCGAAATAAAAAGAACACAATTTATATTAGCCATTATTACTCAAGTTATTTTTACGCTATACAACACAGACATATCTTAAGTGTTCGAATGAGTTATTGCCTGTCACATCCCGTGGCAAACCAATCCAAACATAAACTACTTGGTTTCTGATGAAGTATTTTCTCAAATCTGAACAAAATGGTTTTTTTTTTATTTTTCTATTTAATCATCAGTTTTTTTTAATCCTTGTCCCTTATTAAGATTGGCCGTTTCAATAGAGGTGAAATGAAATAAGATGATCTTATAGCTCTGATAAGAATTCCCTGTAGGAACTTTCCAATCATGAAAACATGTTAAATTTCACAATCCTTCATTTTCGCAAACCAAAAAGCTTCATTCTTGCGTTTTATAGTGTACTCCTTAAGCATTGAACTAACGGGCTAACAATGAATTAATATAATTCTCAATACATTACTTCCTTACTCTTGTAGTAACATTACGTTCGGGATTAAAAAAATTATCCCATTTTTAATATCTCGTATTTCTAAATTCACCTGCAAAAATAAAGTCTAAGCTAGAAAATCAAACAACAACAACAGCAAAATTAACAGCAACAACTACAAATTTGAAATCCGTCTTCCATTCTTTTAACTTTTCATCTGTAGGTTAAAGGTCACTAATTTATTAATTAATAAAATGTGTCATCAATTTCTTATTAAGTGAACCACGGCATAGTAACTACTATGGTGCCACGGTCAATTTATTAAATAGAACTACTCAAATTTCGATTTAAGATGAACAACAAGATTCTGGTCCATGCTTAGAAGGCAGAGTTATCAATTAACAACAAAAACACCAATCCCTAGAGAAAATAATATAATAAAAGTTATAATAATAATAAATTAAAAAATTAAAAAAGCAAAAACATGCAACCCATAATATATTGAAAGGCATGTCCACTGCTATAAGACCCATCCCAACAAAACCTAAAACAAAAGAACAAATAGCAATCAATCTTTATACCTTTCTCTCCCCTTCCTTTTCTCCTTCCACTTTATCTTTTCCTCATATCCATCTTCCTTTTGAAGGGCACATCGCTATCGATGTTCGTCATCAATCATTCAACGTTTGTATTCACTTTTGTCTTCTAACCAGCTCCACTTGATCCACGAAATAGCTATCCTTAAACTATTTTCTCAATTGTCTGTGTACTGCAATTATAATCGCATTCTTCGGAGTCTTTACTATCCGATATACACATTGATTTTAAGCACATCTTCGTCAGACAGTTCTCTTCAACATCTTCCAAAAGATACTCACATGTGCACCTTCTATACCGCTGTAACGTTCAACATCATGCGCGAGAACTCGCCAACGCCTTTTTTCATACACCTAAAGTTTCCAGGCAATATGGCATTTTATTCCCTTTTTTTATCCTAAGAGCCACAATATACCTACCTGGGACTCAAGCCCCTTTCCATACCAAAAGAGGCATCCGTAGCACTTCCACTTCAATCTTAACCTTCAAGTGTACTCAGCCAAATACCCATATTTATATCTTTTCCTCTTTTTATTAAATTAACTAATTTCCTAATTCTTTCCAGTTTACCCCTCGAAAAAATCATACTTGGGTTTTGACGCACAGAAATAACAAAACATCAAGTCTCGTCTGACACGTCACCCAGATTTATTTGCTCAACTAAAGAGCTATATAATGACAAATCCCTTACTCTCCATTTCTCTATCACCAAAGAAATCTCTTTTAGCCGGAAACTTTATACTTATCCATATTTCTTGTTTAGTCAACAATCACTTTTATCTTCATGTATTACCCCATATACTTGAAAACTTTAACGTCTTATTGAACCTCGATTTATAATTTTCCCTTCGATACACTTTATAGCGTTATCTTTGACATTATCTCAGAAACCAGAACCACCAAAACAAAAAATCACTCCCTACATAGTACAAAATAAAATCCCTATTAATCTCCTTTTCATTCTTCACATAAAAATAAAGCGGTATTTACTTACATTTTATGTACTCTCTAATTCTCAAGTTGCATCAGCCACCTTATTCATACTAAGTTCTGGCAGCATCTTCAACCATACCACAGTTTTCCATGCTATTCCAAATTCATGGTCTTCGCTTCATTTGGAGGAATCTCCATAACCTTTCCTTTGATAACATCACCTTGTAAATAAGCAGACTTTTAAGTATCAAAGAATGACCTCCCATACTCCCTTTTTTATAATACACTAAACAGTTTGAAACCTCCCCTGAGACCAACTGAAATCTTCCGTAATTAGGACCCTCTCCTCGTCTTCAACCCCTCTTGCCACCAATCTAGCCTTTACATGAACTGTCTTTAACATTAACCTTTTCCGTAATCAACATTCTAAGAGATACATTTTGACTTCAATAATTAACCTTTTAAAAACTATTCCTTCAAAATTAACCTTTTAGGAATACTTAAAAATGCTCTTTCAAAATTGTAACCTTTTTCAAACACTTCCTCGTTGATCCTCTTTACTTTCAATCTCCTTATAATCTGTAAAATCAATCTAACTACACTCATCACTCTCCACATTTTGTATATTAAAACTGCCACTCCATTCGTAAGTATGTAACTTCCCTGCTCGACTTAACACTTTCAACATCCATGCATTCTACATTTTCCTTTTTCTTGAAATTTGAATTCTTCTGTAATCTTTATTGTTGTCATAATCTCTTGATTATTTCTGGCTTCTTCTTCTTCTCTATCTTCTGTCTTCTTCTTCTTTTTCTTCTTCTTCTTTCTTCTTCTTCTTTTCTCTTCTTCTTCTTCTTTTATATATATATATATTATATATATATATATATATATATACTATAATATATATATATATAGTATATATAATATATAATATATATATTTATTAGATAATATATATATATATATTATATAATATATATTCATATATATTATGATGGGACGATTAATCGTCATCGTCATCGGCAAATCGGCATATTTTTTTTCAATCGTCATCGTATTCGTCAATCGGGCAATTTTTTGCCGATTATTTAAGGATTAATTGAAAATATTAAGTATTTTATATAATATTAAAACTCTAATATTTATATATAATATATACTATGATATATATATATAGTATATAATATATTATATAAGTAATATATATTATATATATATTATATATATATATATATATATATATATTATTATATATATATATACCCTTTTAGATTATGTTGTATTGACGTTCCAGTGCCTAATGTTTCGCCTTTCTGTTCTGCGTCATATCCACACTCTCCTCCAAACAACCATCTTAAAACACCATGCTTTTATTCACGTAATCATATAACAAATACTTATATTCACACCCCCCCTCTTCTAGGACAACATCTTACAGAGCATTCCTCTACCCTTATATCCCTAGTGTTGGGGAGAAAAAAATTGCGGACATGTATGTCCTTGGCGTGTCGTAGAAAACTAATGGATGGTAAGTAGTTTGTGTGCCATTACCCCTTATATTTACCAGGACTGCTAGTTGCATGGCTCAGAAAGGTCGTGACGTCGATAAGCGGCGTTCTATCTATCGGCGAAAATGTATCAGACGTATGAATAAGTGGAATTCGAGAGGAATAAAATGTGAAGGAGAGAGGGAGAGAGGTGATGGATGGCATTTAGAAAGGGCAAATTTGAATTTGCTAGCTGTACGACTGAAACACAAGATGGAAGGCAAACGCTTGGAACATGGATGGTTGTGGTGTGAAATGTGTTTGTGTTGGTGTGGAAAGAAAGAGAGGGGGATAGAATGATTTGCATTTCTGATTGAATTGACTGTCGTAAGAGGCGTATGGTAGATTTTGTGTGTCGTGAGCTTTGCTAGAATTCTAAAAGGTTAAAATTTAAGCTTGATAGGCAAAAGATGATGTGTGCGTGCGACCATATGTCCATACTGAGGGTAATGTTGAAGAGTGCGATTTACTGGGATAATCTGAATGATGTTTTTGGATGGGCGTGAGTAGGGGAATTTACGCGCAGTTGCCACATATCTGCCCACCTAAGGGTTTTTTTTTACAGTTGTCAACACCATCACAGATCGAGCCCTATTCAGAGAGGGGCTAGAGGCATGCTCAAAGTAACACCTCTAGCCAAATTACGCAGATGAGCACAGACGCAGGGCTCTTAAAGTGAGGGAGATTAAATTCAACAGGACATACAGAAGATGGAAGAGAATTCCACAGAACATAGGTGGCGGGAAAGAATGAAGCACCAGCGAACTAGCCTGGAGTTACAATATCAACACAAAACTTGTGCGCGATAACAGCCTCCTTGTGCTACGAGGGCGTCGGAAAGGTGGTGGTACGCAATGATAAGTTCCCTCGGGCACTTGCCGCTGGGGTGCCCCTATAGAATAGAGATAAAGTACCAAACAGAACAGTTTATAACCTTTTGGCCTTTGACTCGACTATACAAAAGCAGGGTGAAACCAGAGTCCCCCCAGATATGAGAGCCAGTACTCCATCAAGGGCGGATGAAGCTAGAAAGCTGGAGGCAACTGAAAAGAGAAACAAAAGCTCTATCGCAGTCTAAACAGAAACTCCCAGTTGTTCTTTGAGGCCGCCCTAGCAACCGTTGTGACATGAGTTCCAAGACATTTTTTTGTATATGTTAAGGCCAAGGGATGTTATATATTGTCAACAGGAAGAGACGAGAGACCGTCGAAAGAGATAGGAAGAATGCGCTTTAGAGAAGGAGATTTGCAGAAGTTGGGTTTTTAAAGATTGAATTTCACAAGGTTGAGGACGACCCTTCCCGGAAATTCTATCAGATCAGCGAGAATAGAATAGGAAAGATTTAGACGAGAGGCTAATTCTAGAAGTAAAAGAGGAAGCATAACTGAAATGAGTTGAAGATGAAGGGTCGAGTCATCGGGATATGAGTGGATAGAGTTAGATGTGGAAGTGAGAAGATCATAATAAAAATAGGAATAAAGTAGGAGATAAGAACTGAACCCTGAGGAACACCACTATTGACAGAAACAGAAGATAGTCGCCCCAATCAACCAACAGCCAGATATCTACAGAGATTTGAAGGAAAGTAGACGCACATAAGCAATAGAAAAAGAAAACCCAAAGGAGGGAGCTTGGAGAGCAGTGGCGCGTGCCATACTCGGTCAAATGCTTTTGGATATGTTCAAGCGCCACCACGCAAGTTCCCGTAGTTCCTAAGAGCTGGAAACCATAAATCTCGGTTAGATATGAAAGTATATCGCCAGGAGACCTCGAACGCCGTACTGGCGATCGGAAAGAATTGAATGAGTTTCCAGATAACTAAGAAGTGAGAGTTGAGAAGGTTTTCAAAGATCTTAGATAGGCAATAACAGTGAGGAGCTATAGGGCGATAGTTAAGGATCAGAGCGGCTTCCTTATTTCGGACATAGTTGGACATGTGAGAGCTTTCCCTCCCAAACTGAGGTGCTAGTATTGGGACATAGGGAGTATAGTTGAAGAGGGCGGGATAGCACGAAAGCCACACTCCCCCAAACTGTGGGGACAGAATTCATCTGGCCACCGTCTTCCATCCTTCATAGATTTCAGCGGCCTATGGCATCCGATCAAAATGTAAATTACAGGCAAAGACAAGCGGACACTGAGAGGAGAAGGAGGAGGGAGGAGAGAATGCAGAATCGTCTAGGGTTGGGTTAGTGGAAAATAGGAGGCCGAGAGATGGCCTTTTCAGATTGGAGAATTTAACAACAGAACCACAGGAAAGGGAGATTACAGGAAGTTGTAGAGATGGTTTTTGCAAGAAAGAGCAGAAAGTTGGCAGATAGGGAACCAAGAAAGTTAGCGCACTTTCGTTTAATGAAAGCCCCTTTGCTCGTCGAAGAGATCCCTTGCAACGATTTCTAGCTTGAATGGAATATTGGCGAGAGTGATGGAGAACGAGATTTTTTCCTCCCCCTATTCCACACCCGATACGCACTGAATGGCCAGAGAACAAGTCCACGATCGAAACAAGGGTTTATGGAGGAGAGGAAAGAGTTAGTTGAAAGAAGGATGAACTTGTCAGTCCAGTCAACGAATTACAGCTCCTCCATTATCTTTTAAAATTCTTTACTGTAATCCATCATTATTCCTAACTGAGGTAGCCCAATTGCTATATCTGCAAACTGGGAAACATTACATTTAGTCCCTTTTCTAAATAATTTTATACACAATATGAGAACGCCACTTGAACCTTAAGACAATAGTTATGGACCCAAAAAGTCTCTCATTTCCATTTAATAAATGACTATTTCCTATTCATTAATTTATTATATTATGATTATTATTATTTATTATTATGATTATTATTCATTATTGATTTATTATTATTATTATTATATTATTATTATTGATTATTAATTATTATTTTTTTTCATTAATTATTATTATTAAGAGACTTAAGGAATCAAAATTTGTGATCTCCTTAAATAATTATGGAGGGTTAGAACTCCAGGACTCCCCTGTTACAGACTTAATATATATATATTATAATGATATATATTATTATATAATATATACTAATATATATTATATATAATATATATATATATAATTCTAGTAAATTATATATATATATATATAATAATATATATAAGAGAGAGAGAGAGAGAGAAAGAGAGAGATTTTTTTTTATAAAATATATTTTTTTCAAATAATCGTCATCGTCATCGTCCTATCGGCAAAATTTCATAATCGTCCCATACACTAATTATATATATATATATATATATATATATATATATATTATATATATATATATATATATATTATATAATATATATTATTATATATATATATATATACTTATATACTATATATATAATATATATTCTATGGCTACTACTCCTTAAAGTTCTCCCATGTTAACTTTTAAAGTTTTTATCCCTTCTATCACCTTTGCAGACCCCTCCACTGTTTATCTAATAGCTTCCTTTATTAAACACTGCTCACCTTTTTCAGGCTAATTTAAACATTATGTGTTCCTTACTTCTGTCCCTTCATTTCTTTCTTTATCCTATCCTCTGATTATTTTTGTATATAAATTAATCTCCATTTTCTTATTCCATCTAAATATTTTCTTAAAATTCACCCTCTATACCTATTACGCCCATACTATCTTTCTCAGGTGTATTATTAGGTAACCTAACATTCTTACTGAAAACTAATTGATTAGAAGAATACCCATTTCAATCTAACATCCCATTCTTAGCAGCTACAGACCATATCAAACTTGCATCCTTACTAATACCCTCTTCTTTTTTTTTCATAGACTATTTGAACAATCCCATCATCTTTTCACAATGACAATTACTCCAAAGACCCTCAGCAGCAGTTACCCAATAAATCATATTAAATCTTTCACACAATCTTTTCATTTTTTCAATCTGAAATTGTAAACCACTGTTACACAAGATTTTTCGGGTGCAGCAAATATGCTAATCCATCTTTCTGATTTTTTTCCACTATTTCTTTAGGTTCTTTATTTTTAATCCAAGAAGCTTGACAATACCTAGTCCCTAAATCAATCATAACTAGAAATATATGTCCCTTTATCTCACCTAAATCCATTGCTATAGTTTTACTAAAAACGTTTGCTAAAGAGAAAGCCACTAGGGATCTACTAGGGGTCTTCCTATACGTAATGAAAGTATCCCATTTTTCAATAACCTTTTCTACACTTCTTATTTTCTTTCTTTCTTTTTTTTTCTCAGCATCAACCTCATCGTTATAGACATCCCTAACCAACTCCCATAACCTTTCTTTTCCTGGCTGCCCAAATTGTAAATGTAACCTCTATGCAACCCTTTTTCAATTATTCTCATTTAGAAAATCATCTTTTGTACCACCTAACCACCAAACACCTCTACTCAACCCTTTTCTTAAACCAATCTTCAAGTGTCCCTTTCTTTTTATTCGCCATACATTTAACTTTCAAATTATTAAAACTTCTATATTTAATTCATCTTTTCTCAGATTTATACTAGCATCCATCCTTTTTAACGATTCCCCTCCTAACAACCAAGGTATATCCCCTTTTACTACATCAGTTATCAAAAAAATCTTTTATTTCCCACATAACACGATATTTTTAATATTTTAGAGGCCTGATAAGTAAAGTCACCAAGCACATTTCTGTCTCGTTCATTCATGCTGCCTACCACTACGCCAAGTCATTTCTCACCTATCACATTTTTATGACACCCTGTATCCACAATCGCACATATTTCTTCATGTTTATCTGTTTTTCCTCTCTCAATTACACTTTCACTATAGAAAGCCTCATTTCCTGTTTGATAATCCTTATTTATCCATCTTTCTCTTGCATACCCTCTCGTACTTCCTACCTCTTCCCCCACAGTAAAATCACTCATAGCACTTACTACATCTTCTCTCCTTTTATAATGTCTTTTCTTGGAACATGGAGACGCAAAATGATATATCGACTTACACAAAATACATCTCATTATCACACAAAATATATTCTTCCTGCTAATTCTTAATTATTCCCTTTCTTTTCCCCTTTCATGAGATATATACTCTCTTTTTTGTTTTGTCCATCATCCACTTCTTTCTACTGTCTCCATTCCTAAACCATCGCACACATTTATTTGACAATCTTTAAAATTTTGAAACACCCAAGCATCCCTACCAGAATATGCTAATATCATTTGTCTCTAATTCGATTAAATGCACACATTTCATATCTTCCCCCAAGCCAACTCTATCAGTTATCTTACACTTAATATCAACCAATTCATATGTTTGCTTATTCTCCCATGCTTTCTCTTTCTCCTCTTTTAACAAAATAATTCCTGAATTCTGTCATACCTATCCCGCTGTTTCGCATTACCATATCTCTTATCCAACTCCTCTGACACTTTTTCACACCTTCATCCTTTCCTAAATCAGCCCAGCCAGATTTATATCACAAATACCTTCAAAAACATTTTCTCACGGAGTCATCAGCACTTCTTCACCTGGATATTCACAACTTTTCCATCCAGCTTATACTACCACTCTACTCTTGTTTTTACACCTCATACTCATATGCTCCAATCCCATCGCCTTGAAACATGGGACATTGTCATCTTGCTTTCTCATGTATTCTCTCCTTTACCTCCTTGTGTTTTCCCTTAACACTCATTGAACCATCCATCTCCCCACCAACAACAAGGTGAACAACCACACACGAAAACCTAAGAACGTAGCAGGACTACGCTCTGCTACCGCTGAGATATAAAGTCTAAGCTAAGCTAAGAAACAAAAACAGCATTAGTCAAATAATATTTCATTGGTTTAAATTTGAAATCCGTCGTCAATTCTTTTAACTTTTCACCTCAAGGCTTAAAAGTCCACTACTTATAATTAATGAAGATAAGTTATCACTCTTCTATATGTTATTTAGTACCTCTCAGATAGTAGATCTCTTCACAACTACGACCAGTAGTTGCTAAATTGTATTAAACGTGAGGAATCAATCTCTCAAGTATTCGACTTTGGAATTTGATGAATGACAAATTTCTTGTAATCTGGATATAGGCTTAGGGGTCAGATCAATGGTTCTCGCAAGTTGTCAAGTAGACTAACATATCGATAGTAGCTCAAAGGAAATAAGCATCAAGTGTAGAATCTTAGTTTCTACAGTGATATATCTAACAAGTATAACAAGAGCGGAAAAATGCAAAATCAAAGACGGTTATTTGTATATAGCGTGTCACCCTGCTTATGTATGACCAATCTATTCGATAACTCTACGACTGCACAATAGTAAACAAAGATACAAGGAGGCAGTTTACATACCGACATCTGACAATGGTTTAAATTGTCTATAGTCAGTCACACCATATAATCCATATATCCTTATCTGAGCAGTGCGAGCAACCATTAATTTTTATGTGTCAATAATTGGTTTAAAGATTTATTAATTTGCAAGTGATTAAGAGTGTGCTCTGCCGAGAGAGGCGAGGATTATACTAAACTCTCCTGGTAGAGAATGCATTTGACACATTATTAGCTACCACGTGTCAACTGTGTAGTATGACGCTCTAGGAGTTGTTCTAAGAGATGTTCATTGAATGAGATCAGCTATATTATATGTATAGTGTTAATAGATTGATTCTAGAATACTGGGAAGATCTGTGCTATTGTTAATTATTGCCTCTGGAAATAAGAAAAAAGTGTTTAAATAGGGGGTACAGTGATACAGGTAAAGAAAGGAGGATGGGGTTAATCTCATGAACAATAATACAATTGTGCATAATATGCATGCGATACTGAGCAGAATTAGAAATTATGATGAATTCGATATTGCTCCCGATAATAAGTATTCATATTATATTTGCCCTCCATTTGCTCTCGCAGAGTGTTGATCTGTGTCGCTCTCTAGGTAGGTAGAGAACAGGTGTGATTATTAAATAGCCTGCCCATTACTCAAGGTAGAGTTATAATATATAATATATCATATAATTATATTTATGATAATAGTGATATATGATAATAGAAAAGTAGTAGGAGAGACAACAATTACGGTAATCAGAGGATACATTTATTAATGAATATAATAATACTAATAGCGAATAGTTAATAACTATATACTCTGATTTTATTGTTATAGTTATGAGTTAGTGATGTGTTGAAGTATATTAGTGTAATAATTTCTTAATAATTAATACAGAGACGAGTGTGAGGATTATTTTAATCAGTGCTGTCATCAGTATGGTGAAGGGATAAACGTTCAAATAGCTATATGTGAGCGTTTGCATTAGTTATTAGTTAACATTACATTATTTGTGTTAGTATTAATTCATACATCATTATATATTGGAGATTATCTATTATTATTTATATCCTCATTCATTGATTAATATGTACTTTTATTATTGGTAAGGAGTATTTTTTACTATGAGAAAAGTGGTATAGGGATCTAAAGAAATAATGATAATAGGTTTATTATTAGTTGTATGGAGTATCCATATATATAAAAGTACGTTAGTAGATATAATATAAATATTATATATATTATAGTATACTATATTAGATAATATTATATTTGCTATAGCTTATTATTACTTTAAAATAATAACCATAAGCAGTATATATACCTACCTATATAATAATATCATTATATTAGATTATATATAATTATATATCATTATACTAATATATACTATAGTTACGCGTACTTTTCGTATAGTTTGACTTATCTAGTAATTTACTTACATAATATATATTATATTATAATATTTAATAATATATATATTAATATATATATATTAATATTATTATATATAATGATATAATATATATAATATTAATATGAGCCCTTATTGTTTTACGACTCCGTCAGTTTTGTTTTTTATTTGTTTTTTTTAACATCTTTATAGTATATGTTACTAACAATGATTTTCAGTGTGACATGGGCATTGATTCAAATAGTTATCTTAATAAGATTTTAAATACTATTAATTATATTAAATAAATAATATTATTATCAATAATTATTTAATAAAAATGAAATATCGCACTAATAAATAAATACGACACTCTACTCAGATTAATAACCATGACATATTTGAAATAGCTATATATCAAGATATTTTTTATAAATTAATAAAAAAAAAAAATAATTTATATTATAAAAAAAAAAAATAAAAAAAAAAAAATTCATATAATTTTTTAAAATAAGTACGACACTTGCAGAAAAAACAATTAAATATTTAGAATCAGCCAGAGTGTAAAGCTTATTACAAAAAATGTAAAAAAAATAATAATAATTAAAAAAATAAAAAATAAATAAAAAATAAAAAAAATTAGGGGCTCGAGCGACGGGTGACAGAGGGGGGACGTTTTCCATACCCCGTAGTGGAAGGGGGGAGTGGACTCCCTCGCACCACTACAAATACCAAAGAGCTGGATACTCGATATGGTTCACGTGGATGACCCTCACCGGAGGGGGTGGAAATAGTCCTATTACTGTCTTACCCTGACAAGGCTGAGATGACCCGACTACTGCTCATCATTTGCGGTTTACCTTGGGTGATATATTACCTTTAGTATAAAAAGAATAATAAAACTAAAAATAATTTTATACTGACTCGGAGATTGTAAAACGTTATATACTAGTCTATATATTTTTGTGAAATCATGCCCGTTACACCCCTAAATGAACTGTTAGGATCATAATAATAGAAAATATAAATAATAAATAATAAATAAAATACACCATGAGCTTAATATGAATGCACCCGAGAGTCGTAAATACTATAAAGAGTCATATAATATAATAATATATATATATTATAATATTATATATATATATTATATATATATTAATATTTATATTATATTCATATATATTTATTATATATATTATTATATATATATATATATATATATTATATATATATTAATATTAATAATATTGACTTAGTTATATGGTTTACGACTACGGTCAAGTGGGTATGAGGGGTTGTATTATATTAGTGGTAGTGAAGGGAGATTATACTAGATATATATACTATATACTGAATATATATATATATATATATATATATATATATCATTGATAGTATATACTATATATATAAATATTATATATATATATATACATATATATAAATTATATAATATAATATATATACATATAGATCATAATAATATATATATATATATATATATATATATATAATATATATATATTATTATATATATAGATATATTTATATATATATATATATATATACTATATATATATCTATATATCTATATATATATATATAATAGAGAAATCAAAGCAATCCAAACGCTAATGGTTTAGTAAGTAATCAAGTTAGGAGGCCTTAGTTAATAATTAAACTGCAAATATATCAAAGTTCTTAATAATTTTTCACATAATAAAATGGTCTTCTAGATGTTAAAAGCTGGTTTTCTTTCCACCTTGAAATACAATACCAGTCCCATTTTGCCTTTTACAGTTGTTTATCGGCGCAATACACGAACGGTAGATTAAGATAGGAGCCCTTCATACAGGTCAATTGGGTTTGCTATCCTGCAACTACCGACGCTCAACATTCGAAAGGGTAGTGTTGAATGTGTGTTGTAAGTGTTCCCTTTTGCTTAATGCAAGGCGGGCTATGGCCGAATTTTGCTCTTCCTTAGCGTTTCGCAGCAATGAAAATCGAATGCATCATAATTATGTTGAACAGCTGTTAAAGCCAACGTTCCAGTACCTGAGCAGTCATCAAGTTGATCTGTCACTCACCTCAAAACAAAGCAAAAAGAAATTTTATAAACCCCCACCATCAGTTTTTACACTTTTTCTTATTTACCCATCCCTTCATACCCCTCATATCAAAATCATTAAATCACTTACCTACATCTCTTGAGACTAACCACCTCCAGCAATCATTCTCTAAACGTATGTTTTAAACTGCCAAACTCACACTTATCAATAAACATTTCCCAATGGTATATGAAACAATTCCTCTGTTTGTAACTGTACCCTCCACTTATATTGGCGAAACTAATGATTTTACTAGACGCAAACTACCAACACAAATATGACCTCACTTCTGACTCACAAATACTCGGCACTCACACTACACAGAAACCCAATTCAACAAAAATTAACAATTAATGGCATGGGGCACCCATTTTACAGTCACTTGACCCCACCCACGCTTACTCAGTTGATCCTTTGTCATTAAAGAACTTCCCAATTTTAACAAACAACAAGGTGAACACACTCTAGACCCCACCTTAAACAAAATTATTGACCACCACACCTTTTTTCAAAAAAATCCAAAAAATGTTTAACTAAATCTGATTTTAATTATTTGAAACTTTCCTTTAACATACACAATTCTTTATTTAAATATTTTATTTAGTCTTTCAATTCACAGCCGTCTGAAAGAGGATCCAAGTAAATCCAGTAAGGCATCGAAAAGCTAAACGCATTAAAATCCAAGAAAGACCACTTTATTAAATATAAAAAACGCTCTAAACATCCAGAAGACCACTTTATTATGTGAAAATTTATTAAGAAACTTTGATTATTTGCAGTTTATTATTAACATAAGGCCTCCTAAACATTGATATCATACTAATATATATATAGAAAAGCGCTTAGCAATAATCGTGTATATAATATATTTTATTTTGATATGGTGCTGGTAGTTGTAATTTCTCAAACTCAGGTGTGGCTTTTAGTCATTGTTCAGAAGAAATATATTTTTTTTTCGTTGAGAATGTTCTGCTGTGCCAACGTCCCGCCTTTCGTCTTATTGAGGGTTAAATGATTTTACATGACATTCAGATATAAATGTGTATACATCTTCCTTCTGACTTGTAATGAGCTTTTATCCATTGGATATTGAAATATACTTGGATTGATGAAAGCCGTATAAAAGCTAAGCGGAGCTCACTTTTCACACCTCAATAATTTATGATGATTCGTTCCACATGAGGATTCTCGGTGTTGGTTGTGGTTGACTCGGGCAATAGTTGCTTTTCCAGATGCACCTGTTAATAGCGTCTGTTTGTTGATTTATTTTGCAATTAAGAAAGGCAAGGTGACACCTTTAATGCTTCATTTGTAAATAATTTAAATTTATTATTTGAATTGTTCACCTACCTGTGCGAAATATTTTATAATGTGGTTAGAATATTTATTTATATTCAGAATATTAAAGAAAGGATGACTTATAAAAACGTTATTAGGTAGTGCTAGAAGTTAAAAAACCGTAATATTATACTGGGTCGCAGACCGGATTTTCCATTCATCTTTTTGTGTTTCTGTCTTTTCAACGTTTTGAGGTGCCAAGGTAAAGGTATTTTATTATATTAATGTTTTCCCTATTTGGCATTTACTTTTTAACATCTTCTATTTTAACAGTTTAAAAATTTAAACAATTTATTTTTTAATAAAGTATTTAATAATTTTATGCTCTAAATTGTATTTAAATATGGTATTTGGCTATATTTCTCTTTCTTTGTATAAGTCGTCAATGTGTATATATTGAAAGAAAACGCGCTCTTTGGCGAAGTTTCAGCGGTTTAGTATTACGCGCACGAACAAATAAACACTTCATTTTTCGAATTTCAATTTCTGGTTTGTTGGATGAAATATTTTTATTGGTTGAAGATAACAACGAAGCCATCCAATAAATTAGGAAATTTTAATATTTTAATATTTAACATTTTATTTGAAATATACTATATATATATATATATATATATATATATATATATATATATATATATATATATATATATATATATATATATAATATATTATTTTTTTGTTTTATATATATATATATATATATATTATATATATATATATATCAGTCCTCTGTATTACATATAAAGATATATTGTATTCTATTCTGGTTTACGATATATGAAGCATATATTTTATTTTATTTTTTATTTTTCTATTTTTAATTAAAATATTTTTAATATATCCAGGCGTATTACTTATTCACTGTTTTGCATTATTTTTCTATTTTTAATTTAGTAATAATATTTTGGTTCAATATTTCATCTTCAAGCAGGTAATAAATGGTAATAATACAATACTATCTTGGATCAATCTAATATAAAACGAACTCGGAGTTTCATTTTGGTGCTCTCTTAGTTAACCATTAGTTGCTGTTGGTATTTTCTCATTGCGAAAGGTTGAGGCATTGTTAAAGAGTCACATATGATAGAATCTTTTCAACGTGGTTAACAAGTCACCGCCATTATCTAGAAGCTGAACCGTTTGTGTTGGATATCACTATCCTGGGGGCATGGCCGTGGAATAATTGCTGAGATATAACAAGTAAGTTTTGGATGGTGCTATATGACACGACACATGGAAAGCGCCACTTTGCATCAGCTCTCATGACGATTTAAGAAGTATACAGTCTTCTTTTAGTCAACTAATATTTAATTCATTTAGAAACCACTCTATTGTGATAATTTTTTACTCTAGCATAACATGTGGTACTTTATCAATTCTTTGCTGAATCCAAAATAAATAATTTTGACTGCCACACTTCCGTTAATATAGTTAATAATATACTCAATAATTTCTAAATGACGTGTCAACGAGATCTACTCTACCTAGTCATAATAGCTTATTATATTAATAATTATATATATATAATCATAATATATTACATATATATAATAATATTATATTATATATATATATATATATATAATACTATATATAGATATTATATAGATATATATATATACTTATTAATTATATATTACATATTACTGAAATAACCAATAAAATATATAACCTAAATACCACATATACACATCACCATAAACCTACTAATATTATATTATACTACACTAATACTATATATATACGTATATAGACTACATCTACTAAATACTCTATATACTATATTACATATATACATACTAACTACTACATCAACCTCATCAAATACTACCCATATATAACTACACCAATAACTACTCAATATCCTATACATAAATCTATACTACCTACTCACGAGGGCGACCTCCATGCCACCCCGCTGCCTCTACCTCGTTGCTCAACGCACGAGACTCTGAACCTACTCCAACCTATAGACCAAGACACACACCGATCTCACATTCCTCCTGTACATTTCCATACACCAGCTTACGACTCACCGCTCATATATAATACTTTCTTTTTGCGTAAATTGGTCAAATAAATGAATTATTACATAAAAAATATAAAAGATTATGCAAAATTGAAACAAAAAATATAAAGGTTAGAATAAGCCGCTATTAAATAACGCTTTACACATTAAAAATAGAACTAAAATCCGTGCCAAAAGCAATTGGCGGATATCATATTTGTGAATTTATAGTAAAAAATTGTTTATAAATACTGTTTATTACTTGGATATATTTAAATATCTATACATAAATTAAATACGATTTGAAAACAACAAAATATTTAATAACATATAAAATCAATACAAAATATTCAAAAATACTTTATAACAATATTAGAAAAAAGATAACTTAAAAGTTAATCGTAAAATGTACAATAGAAAACGGGTTCGAATATAAAACGAATTTTTATTAATAGGAGTAATCAAGCATTCACTATCTATCACGTATCTATCTATCCTATCTACTCTATCTATCTATCTATCTATCTATCTATCTATCTATCTATCATCTATCATATCTATTCATATCTATCTATCTATCTATATAAATATATATACTATAATAATATATATATATATATATATATATTAGAATATAAATATATATATGATATATATAATATATATATATATATAGATATATATATATATATATATATATATAAATATATATATATAATATATATATATATATATATATATATATATTTATATTATATATATATATATATATAATTATATATATATAATATAATATATATAGTGGTATATATACTTATACCGCTACCCCCTCCTCACTATATATTTAATATATACTATATATATATATATATAGTTATATACTATATTATATATATATATAATTTTATATTTAATATTATTTATTTATAATGAATAATATTTTTTATTTAAATAATTTATTAATTAGTTTTATATATATATATATAATAATATATTTATATATTTATTATAATATATATATATATATATATTACGATATAATATATATATATATATATTATATATTATAGTATAATAGATACTATATATATATATTATATATATATATATATATATAAATATATATATATATATACTATATATTATATATTTATATATTTATATATATTATATATATATATATATATATTATATATATATTTATATATTATTATATTATATAATATATATATTATATATATAAAATAGTATATATAGATATAATATAATATATATATATATATATATAGTATATATATGATATTAATATATATAATAATTATATATATATTGATATATATATATATATAGAGAGAGAAGAGAGGAAGAGAAAGAGGAAGAGAGAGAGAGCGAGCAAGAGAAGAGAGGAGAGAGAGAGCACGAAGTAGTAAAAAGTTATAGAGTCGCCACTTGACTATAATATAATATATATAATATATATTATATATATAATAATAATATATTATATATATATATATATATATATTATATAATATATATATATATATATATCTATTATATATATATAATAATTATAATCTTAGTCTACTATACAGCGCCCTCTGCGTAGAATGCGGGGGTTAGGTTCCTGACCTCCCGCGTTATAGGCGACATCGTGTATAATTTTAACCTCCTTGAAAAATCAATAATTTTAAAAATTTTTCCTTTGTATAAGGGAAGCGCCTTCATCTCCAACTCCTTCACATTATTTACAACCATTGAAGAATATATTTTGAGTGCAGCTGAATTAATTTTAATATTACTAGTTAATCTTATTCAATTAAATAAGATAAAAAAAGTTATTTTCCAAATTATATAAAGGTTTATACATTGTATATTTTTTCATTTAAAAAAAAACTTTCTTTTATCAATTTAAGATACGTACAATACTGTACTGTAAATGTAATAAATATTCTACTAATTATCTAGTCATGAAAATGTTTATACACTGTACTGTATAAAATAGCAGCAGTATTTTATTTATCCTTAATAATAATGAATGAAATTTGCAGAATATGAATGTTATTTCAGTACAGGTTAAACATATGAATGGCTAGATAATTATGTAGAATAGTTTATACATTACAGTACAGTATTGACGTATCTTAAATTGATACAAGAAGTTTTTTGTTAAATGAAAAAATATACAATGTATAAACCTTTATAAAATTTGGAGATAAATTTTTTTTTATCTATATTTAATTGAATAGATTAACTACTGTAATATAAAATTTTAAAATTAATCCAGCTGCACACAAAAATATTCTTTCAATGTGTAAATAATGTTGAAGGAGTTGGAGATGAAGGCGCTTCCGAATCTGTAGATTGCAACATAGGCTGCTTTTTTGAGAATTACATCGTTATCGGTAATTGACGCTTTTGACGCAGTATGTCCTCTCGAAAGTATAGTTCGTAATTTTTGTAATTTTTTCTTTTTCTTATTTACTTTAACAGAAACTCGTTCTATGAGGACGACTGTATAATTATATATATATATATTATTATATATTAATTATATATATATATATATATATATTATATATATATGATATATTATATATATATTATATATATATTATATATATTTATATATTATATATATATAATATACATTATATAATATAATATAATCTATATATTATATATATATATATATGTTCTATATATATATATATAGATTACTGATAATATATATATATACTATATAGATATAATATATAATAGTATATATATATATATAGATATAGATATATATATATATATATATACTATTACTATATATATAATGTATTAGTGGTGATATGGTCAGGCGATCTGTTATATAAGCCGTTCTCATATGTATTTTAAAACTCCATTAATGCTACAGTAAACGGCAATACATTGCTGGAAGCTGGTCCAAAAGTTTGCCCTGGCAACGTAAAAAAAAAAAAAAAAAAAAAAAAAAAAATAAAAAAATAAAAAATTATATCTCAAAAACTACAAATGCTACAGCGAACAGGAATACATTTTGGAATCCTGGTAAAATATCACATAAGAAAATGTAAAAACAATAAAAAAATAAAAAATGATTGTTAATAATTATAAGTATATGATTAGAGAGCCTAATTTAGAGACCTTTATTGGGTACTCGGTTAAAATAAACTAGAGCTTTCTTTAAATTTGGTGTTTTCCTTTTTTTTTTTACTACAAGAATACCCAAGGGTTATACCGCACGATGCAGACAGGAGTCGGGGGTCATCTCGGCCTCCGGGGAACTACGGGGGGTAGGACTATTCCCCCCTCCGGGGAGGGGTCTCCGGAACCCCCGCTCTTTTGGTATTTGGGTGGTCGCGGAGGTTCCCCGCCCCTCCCCATCGGGGTAATGGAAAACGTCCCCCCTATGTTCCCGTCGACGCTCGGGCACCTAGTGTTGCCCTATAAAGCAAATTTAAATAGAAAGTTCTATTGTATTTTAACAGAGAAACAATGAAAGGTCTCCTAAATAGCCTTCATATTATATTACTCTAATTATACCCAATAATTGGTTATTTTTTTAATTTTTTTTACATTTTCTTATGTGAAATGTTTGACCAGATTCCAAATGTATTCCTTTTCGGCTGTAGCATTGTAAGTTTTGAGATATATTTTTTTTTTTTTTTTTTTTTTTTTTTTTTTTTTTTATTACATTTCATTATTAAAAATTGGACCAGCATTCGCAATGTATTCCTTTTACTGTAGCCATTAATAGTTTTAAGATACATATGACGGCTTATCCAGACGACGCTGGGCCTATATATATATAATATATATATATATATATATTATATATTATATATAATATATATATATATATTATATATAATATATATATATATAATATATATTATATATACGTATATATATATTATAATATAATATATATATATAGTATAATATATATATATATTATATTATATATATATATAATATATTCTATATATATATTAAATATATATAGGGAGGAAGGGAGGATAGACAGAAATTTTGGGTTTTCATCACCGAATCGAACACCGTTACATTTCTGATTTCCGGTTAATTCCGTTCGACCTGACTGAAATTAAACTTCCGTACACATCTATTAATAATAACAATGAATAATATTTCCAAAAATAAATAGTTTACGACCTTAACTCCCAATTAAAATAAAAGAATCCATTCCTACCCCGTTCAGCTATCAATCTTGTCGGTTTTAAAAAATTTTTCTATCGGACTAATTCTTTAAGGAATAAAAAATCCTTCTTAGCTCTTCATAATCCTTTGTCGAGAAAGTCTTTAGGATATACGCTTTTCGCCAGATAATAAATTCGATGGTGAGAGACTTAGGGAGAAGGTTTTAAAAGTTTTTCATTTCTTGTTGAAGCTATATAATAATTAACATGGTGTAAAAGTTTTGTGGCATAATACTCATTTGTCAAATCTTCTTCCTGGAAATTATGTATATATATTACTATGATATATTATATTTTTTATATATATCTTATATATATATTTATTATTATTATATATATATATATATTATATATTATTATATATTACTTATATACTATATATATATAATATATATGTACTATATATATTATATATATATATTATTATATAATTATATTATATATTATATATTATATATTATATATATATATATATTTATATATATATAATATATCTATAATATATATATACAAATTTATATATATATATATATATAATATTATTATATATATATACTAATTTTAATTTAAAAATATATATATATATATATTTATACATATATGTTTTTACATTTTAAATACACTATATAAATATATATATATACTATATATATATAATATATATATATAGATATATATATATATTATAACTATATACTATATATATACTATATATATATACTATATACTATATATATTATATATGTATGAATATATATAATATATATATATATATTATATATATTATATATTATATACTATATATAATATATTATATATTATATATATATATTATTATATACTATATATATAATATAATAATAAAGATATAATAGGCTAAACTTAAGTTTCTGTCTGACCTTCGATTTCGATAATCGATAATATATCGATACCGATATCTATCGATATCGATATCGATATCTATCGATATCGACATCAATATCTATCGTATCGATATATTTTATATATGTATATATTTATACTATATCATATATTATATTATATATATAATATATATATATATTATATATATATATATATATAACTATATATATATTATATATTATATCAGAAATATATATATATATATATATATTATACATTATATATAATAGTATATATATATATATATATATATATATATATATACTATATATATATATATATATATATATATATATATATTATATATATATATATATATATATATATATACTATTATATATATGATATAGATATATTATTATATATAATATATATATATTCTATATTTATATATACTATATATATTATATATATATATATTTATTATATATATATATATTATATATTATTATAATATATTAATATATATATATCTATATATATATATATATATATAATAATATATATATATATATATATATATATTAAAATGCTAGTATTGGATAAAAATATTATAGGAAACTTTCAACAAAAAAATATATATATAGTAATTACGAACAAACACAGAATTTTAAGTCTCTCGAAGGCTGTGAGGTGCTGTTCGTTTGGTTTTTATGTGAGCAATATTGAATTAAAAGATTTTTTAAGAAGTTTGTGAGAAGTGTAGATGGAGGAAAGTTTTAATTTTTTATTTAGTATAAAACTAAATATCAGGCTCCAGGCTAAAACAATAATAATAATTGCGTTCAAAAGTTAACAATAATATAGGTGAGGTTTTAAAACATGTTCTTTTAATTTTGTAGGTGGAATTTAAAGGAAGCAACATCTACCCGGGTATTTGGCGTTATTTATTTGAAAATTTAGCAAGGAATTATCCATAAGTCGTTAGTTGATTATTTATTAAACTTAAATATTATTAATTTTTTACTTAAAGACAGACTATCTAAGTTACGCCTAGGTTTACGGCAACGACAACCATCTAGGTTAGGTCTAGGTTTTTTGGCAACGACAATCCATATCTAGGTTAGGTCTAATGTCTACGGCAACGACGATCCGTCCAGATAGGTCTTACTGTACGGCTTTTAAGTTCTGGGTTATATAAAAGCTTTTGGTTAGGTACACAGCAATTTCATATAATGATATATATAACGATATAATATATTAATATATATATATTATATATATATATATAATTATATTATATACTTATATATATATATATATTATATATATACTATATATATACATAACCATCTACGGTTAGGTCTTAGCCGTTTTTCTGCAACGACAATCCATCTAGGTTAGGTCTAGTTTATTCGGCAACCGACAATCCATCTAGGTTAGGTTCTACTGTATCTACGGCAACGACGATCCGTCCAGATAGGTCGTACTGTACGGCTTTATAGTCCTAGGTTATTGATAAGTTTTGGTTAGGTACACACAGCATTCAGATATATATATATATATATATATTATACTAGATTATATATATATTATATATATATATAACTTATATAATATATAGTATATATATATATATATATATATATATATATATATATATTATACTATATATATATCTATATATATTCGATATATAATATATATATATAAATTATATTAATGACTATATATATATACTATAGTATTATTATATATATAATATTATATATATATATAGATTTTATATATAATATACATATATCGATTATCGAAAAATATCGATATTCGATATATTATCGATATATCGATTCGAAGGTCAGACAGAAAACTTAAGTTTTACAATAATAATAATTTAAATAATAATATAATAATAATAATATAATAATAATAACAATAAATAATAATTAATCATTACATAATATAATAATATAATAATAATAACTAATAATAACTATACTTAATAATAATAATAATTATATAATAATATATAATACGATAATAAAAAATAATGAGTTAATATATTGTGATGCAGGCATGAGCCTGTTTTCTTCCGAAATCACAACTATTTCATCAATCAATGTCAAAAACGGATAAAGTCGGCTAAATATTTACCATACTTGGATAAAAATGTACTATAATAAAGTTTGAATGGTGGATTCTTAAAACATATAGTGGTAAGTCTCAGACTATCTAAAAAGTGGCTGAGTATTAGTCATCAATCACTGATATTTGCAAGAATGCCTCACGCTGTTTATCAAAGTTATCTAAATGTGCTTGTTCACAATAGTTTGAAGAGAGTTAGTAATTTCTCTTCAAAAATGTGCATTTAGTGAATATTTATTGAAGGTCCTCCGTGCCATTAAAATTCAGATTATAAATACTTGAATAATCAGTTTGTTGCGTGGAGATAAGGGTTAAGAGCTTCGCTAGTGCATAAACTGATAAAGCAAATTATATGTAATTCAGGCATTGAAGTGAACTTATTATTTTGTGTATAGAATAGTTGAGGAGGAGAAATGAGGGTGCCATTAGATAGTAAAGTGATTAGTGATAAAAAAAGAATCTAAATGATCTAGTGAATTTTAAGTAATATATAAAAATTAAAATGAAAACAATGCAAATACGATGAGATTCAAATGAAAAATAAGGGTAATTGCTAAATAAAATAAATTTAACAAATAACCTATTAAAACCGAAGGCTTTCAAAGTATAAAGTTACCAAAAACATAAATAAATCAGTTGGCATTCAAAAAGAAAAACGGGATGTACAAAATATGTTAAACTGCTTAGAAAGGTCCAGCATGAAAGTCAGGGTTAAATAATATGAATTACGTGATGTTTATAAAAGGGCAAGGCATTGTTGGTCATGAATTTGCACTGATTAAAAGTTAATTAAACGTTTGTTATATATAATTGGAAAAATCAGGCCCATGGGGACTGTGAATGAATTTTATTTTTTAATGAATATTGGTATGATTTTGTTGTGGTTTAATGATAGGGAATTTAAAGTAACAAATAAAAAAATTTTAAAATTTTTAAAGTTGAAGTAAAAATTGAGTATATTAAACCAAATAATAAAAATGGAAACATAAAGATAAATAGATAGAAAAATAAAATAAAATATAAAAAGAATAAAAGTAATTTTAAGCTTGAGTTTAAAAAGAAAATTAATTAAATAAAAACGTTACAATGCAACAATAGTCACAAAATTCAAGCAGATACATTATCATGAAGATAAAAATATAAGCAAATTAGACTTCAAAAGAAAACGAAATACAAAATAAAATAAAGGGTTATATATGAAGGACAATACAGGAAAAATAACGTATTCAAGCTTTGCAACACAAAAGAAAAACCTACTAGAAATATAATAAACTATGACTTACTCTACTATACCAAACCTATAGTTTTCGACATCTTCCTTTAATGTCAGGTACATGACAATATAGGCTCAAGTACTGCCATCACGTGATTATTGCTATATGATATCAGGTGGTTAAAAAAGTATGGAAACATCTTTTAAAAATAAGTTGAACAGCTCAAAAGTATGTGACCATGAAATTGAAAAGGTTTTGGGGTGGTAAAAATGTGTATCTTAGAACAGAAAAGTGCTAAGTAAATATAAATGAAAAGGTGTTGAGGGGATTAGAAAGAAAATGATTTGTGTCGTAGAAACAGAGAGGTTAATGGCTAGATAAACGAAAAAAAAAACTTGGGTTCTTAAAAGAAAAAGTCTAGTTTAAAAAAAGGAAGATTTCTGTCACTAGCCATTAAAATAGAAAACGTTGGGGTCTTTCTAAAAGGAAAAGGTAATAGTTGGCTTGAAAGGAAGAAACTTAAGTATTCAAAGAAGAAACAAACATAAAAATGGAAAGTTTCAGCCTTCGGCTCTTAAAACAGGAATGGCCTTGGACCTTATGGGACATAAAAAAGTAGAAGGTTTCTAGCATCCTGGTTCTTAAATTTAAGAAAGTTTTGGTTGTGCGCTTTTAAAGTAATAAAGACAATGGTCCCGTAATAGGAAAGATTTTGGGGTATTTCAAACCCAACAATTTGAGACATCAAGTCTCAAATATCCTTCAGGAAAGGTCGTGAATTCGTTAGGAATAAAAGAAAGGTACTTGGCGTATCAATAACCCGTAAAAAAATATAAGGCACCTACTTTTAGGCGAGTTGAAAAATCCGATCGATGGTTAAAATCTTCGAAAAAAATTACCACCCATTCAAAAATCCAATTTGATGCATTTGTTCTTAAAATTGTCTATAAGGAAAATAGTTTTCATTTGTGGATAGAAAACCAAAAATGTGAGTGTCAAAGCACTTTTTTTTTTTTAAAAACAGTGTTTTTACTATATAACTCCTCTAACTTAATACATCAATCCCTCAAAAAAAATTTTTGGCCTTTGGAATCGGGTCCATACATCCTAATTATTGAGCTCCGCTCTCCAAAGCAGGGCCCCAGGCCACTAAAACTGGGACCGGCAGCTCTAAAAAGAAATAACATCTGACCGATTGGTGGCCAAGATGGCACGGTTACCATATTTTTAAAGTCATTGGTAG
>JABUQX010059104.1:0-35998 GCA_015478945.1 Trachelipus rathkii | reverse complement strand
TGAGGTAAAGATGAGAGAGATTAAGAGTTTCTTTTATGAGAGGCCAACCCTACTATTATAATTTGACATAGGCAACCTTTCTTAGTGTTTTGACATGTCTTAAACGAATAGATCACAAATCTTCCATATAAACACTTGTATTAGTCATTTCTGTAAAAATAAATAAGAGAGACACCAGATATACTTATAGCATGAACCCTATCTTTTAGACAAATTTCCTATATATAAGAGAAAACTGTAGACAGTATCACATGAGCACCGGATGTAATATTAGAATAAAACAAAAGCACATGATGAGTATTATTAGGATATATTGATTTATATCCGTTACTGTAGTTAAACTGTACTGAAGACAAGCGTTACGTTTCATGCTAAGTGTCTGGATGTACTCATAATCCGAAGAGAGACAGGCTCTCTCTGAGTAGGGTGTGTTTAATTGTTCTATTGTAACAATTGTATTCTATCTTGATTGTATATATAGAATAAGATAGAACATAAAATGAAAAAAGCTTGGAGATGATAGATTATAACAACATTGTAAAGCCCCTCTGATATCTAATTGAAACATTGTTTGCTAGAGAGAATTAGCGACGGCAAGCGATAAAACGTGGCTCTACAATGAATATAGGAATTTCACATTGTTTAATTTCCGAAATCATTCCGCGCACTCCCTTTATACTACCACGTGAAATTCGAAGAACGCTTCACATAAAAAAACAATGATATTACTAAGTAGGTTCTCGTAATAAAATATAATAGGTTCGTTTTTTATTAAAAACATCAGTAAGGTTATAATAAAATGAATTCAGCCACATTTTTTTCCTGAATTCAACGATATACCATACATAGAAAACCTACTTTTTCTCCAAAATAATGGGTCTTTAAATCAAACTACATATGATGATAAAAATATCATCTATGATTATTATATAAGTGTTGCTCCTTTCACTCTCCGAAGATTGTCTACAGTATATCACCTAAAGAGATTCTACCAATAATTCTACCTAACCAAATATCATTACTTGTATTGATACCATAAGACTTCATTCAAGTAATCAGAAGATAGAATGACAAATAAACATACTGAAGCTGTTGAAGATATTTAGTCTACATTGGAAATGTATTTCAATCTCTCACTGTGAGGCTTAATATCAAAGTCTTCAGAAAGTATCTTCATATTGCTCTATGATAGACTTCACTAAATTTAATGCTATCAAATTTGTCTCAACTTGAATAAATTAGTAAGAATAAAATTTAAGTCAAAGATTTAAATGTTTATGCAGAATTCAGAAATGCATCCCCCTTTCGTCCTTGTCTTTCATTTTCCCAAAATCTAAAATAAAAGTCAAGTTTAATTTCAAAATCAAAAGACACAATATTTCTCTGATTTTCAATCTTTTTCCAGTTTTCCTGAACATCCTGTAGCTTTTCTAAAATTATTAAAATGCACTGATATAAAAACTCCACCTGTTTTTTGAAGAACATCTATGTCATTTTTTAATGCACTTCACACAGCATACAAAATGCACCACCTGGCCTAGTACAATACAAAGCATCATAACGTAAAAGGAACGTAAACGTTTTCAATATATATAAAATATATATTAAAATATAATTATTATAGATATATATATAATATATATATATATATATTATAATATAATATATTATATATATTATAATATATATATATATATCTATTATCTAGAGAGGATATACTTATTCATATACAATTACTAGCTATATTTAGTAATATTATTATATACATATATATAATATATATAATATTATATAGATATATAATAAAATATTAGATTATATATATAATATATAATAGTTATATATAATATTAATAGATATAGAGTAGAGTTAATATATATAGGAAGAAAATATAGTATATATAGGATTATAAAATATAGATAAAATAGTAATATAAAATATATATAATATAAGATAGAAAGGATATATAGATAGATAGATAATATATATTATATATATATAATATGAAATTGAAGATACTAATTATATATTATACAGGTATATAATATAATAATAGATACTGCTAGCTATATAAGTTATATATATGTGATTATAGTATACATTTAACTAAAGCAATATATATATAAAGTTAGGTATATAGTATAATAATTATAACATAAAGTATATGTAGAACCATAAAGCTTCCTTAATATTAATTTAAAGGAGAATAGAGGTATTGATAATAGGTGACCCTCAACATTTACCAGTAAGATTATTCTAAAGAGATCAGTCATAAACTTGTAGTTAATTATTTATACATATTGTTTTCATAATTGATTCGGTTGTTTTCGCATAGAAGTTCGATTAATTACGTAAGGGGATTAAATAAAATTCCCCCCGGCGCACCCCTGGAATTAAACTCATGTAAGTAATAGAATAAAATGATGGCATCATTTGATACAAGCAACTGTAGACTGATTGCTATAGCGTAAAGAGTTGGACGCGAGTTTTTAATTTGGCGACAGTTCCGTTGAACTCATAACCGGAAATTAATTGTGCAGACGTTTTTTGTTCGATTTTCTTTGTAAAATAGGCATTTGTATTACGCATTATTTTGCATTCACTAATTGTATTAAAAGGAAAATTCTTTTATTCAAATTAAATTATTAATTTATACTATCATTATTACAAAGTATACCGCGGTTGGGAAAAAGATAATAATAATTGTAATTATAATGATCTTTATATAAGTAAATAATATAATAATAATAGATAATAATAAATAATAATAATAAGTAATTAAATCATTAATAATTATAATAATAATATTACCATATATTTTATATTTATAGTATAATAAGTCATTTATTCTTCATTTCTGATGGATTTAACAACTTCTTCCATTTACGCCTCGAAATAACTCGTTTCTCCAGAGCTCTTTGAGATCGTGCTCTAGGCAAAAGGATTCCAAGTGTCTGTCGTACAAGATAACCTGACAAGCAATAAAAAGTAAGGGACCAGGTTGACTAGCCCTAAGTCACCCATAGATATACTATGGACGAAGATAGAAAGGTCTTTTATAGTATAATGTCACCGACTTGTCGCGGAATATATCATTCTTGTTATTATAATATATATTAATAGATATAATATAGTAATATATCTATTATATATAATATATTATATACTTAATATATATTTATAGTAAATATATTATATATATAATATTAATTATAATATATTATATATATAATATAATAGTAATATATAATATATATATATATAATTATATATTATATATATAAAATATATAGATATATATATTAGATATTATAATTATATATATAGATATATAGATATAGTAATATATTTATATTAAATTTATAATTTATAATTAATATAATATTATATAATATTTATATATATAGATTAGTATAGTAATATATTAATATAATATTATAATATATATAATAGAGTTAGTAGTAATGTCATAGTGTGAACTGAAATTAGTATATAGTAATATATATATATATTTATAATATATTATAATATAAATTATATATATAGTACCCAACAGTGTAGTATATTTTTTCAATAATATAGCTAATATATAATGTAAAGAAGTTTTTTCTGACCGTCATCTTTCGAGAAGATTTTTTTTTTGATTTTAAAATAATTTCAAGGTAACTTTGGTATTTAGAAACCAGTTTCAGTAGGTTAACGGACATTGATTATAAATAATAAATATATAGGAACCATTTACCGTAAGTTTAACGACTCTCGATCAGTTTTATATAAATATTTTTTTTTGTTTTATATATATCAATATTATATTGCTAGTATAATGAATAGCTAAAAGATGAAATTTAGATATGATCAACGCACATGCGTCAAAAGTTCGAGCTTTTAGTTTTATAATTTTTAAAAAGTTTATTTAAGAATATTTTGTTTTTATTTTTTTTGGTATTTTTCAGACCAAAAGGAATACCAAGGGTAAACCGCAAAGATGGAAACGGAGTCAGGGTCTCTCGCCTTCCGGGGGAACGACAGGGCAGGACTATTTCCATCCCACTCTCGGTAGCGTCTCCGGAAACTCTTCGACAAACTATCTTGAGGTAACGTTGGTATCGCATGAGCGAAATGTGTCCTCGCCCAGGTATCCCTACGTGAGGATAATTGAACGTCCCCCCTTGATCCCTGCAATATTTAAAGTGATCGTACAGAGTGCCAACCATTGAATATAATAATAATATATGTTTTTTTTGTTTATTTTTTTTGTAATAAGACTGTATACGCGATTCCAAGATATGTTGATGGTTTATATCTGTAGTGTACTGACCTTGTTATATAACTTAAATAGAGAAAAAAAGATTTGATATAAATGTCCCTTTTTAATATATTTTAAACTATTTTCGTATTTTGAAAGATGTATATACTCACCTTTACCATTTTTGTAGTATATTTGAATTCAGATTATAAGCTAATATCTACAGCTAATAAACAAAAATAAAACAAATCAAAACTGACGGAGGAGTGAAACATTATAGCATATACAGTAACTAAAAGCAACCTGTATCCCATAACAAGTTAATAATAAATATATTTAATATAGTAATATAATAGTTTTGATTTTAGGGCAAATAAATTAATTAATTGTTTGCCCCAAGGGTTCGTCCACTAGTAACTAAAGGTACAGTACATAATTAAATGAATATAAGTTAAAATAATTATATTAAAAAGAAAAAATCTATAATAAAAATATAAAAATATGATAATGAAATATATATAAATAATTAAATATAATATAAAAGTTAATAAAAAATAATAATAATTATATAATGATCCTAGTCTCCATTTCCTACGACATTCTCACGCGTTTTTTGAAGTTATTTATTCTTTTTATTATTTTTATATTCTCTCTCAACATATTTCTAGTAATAACTGATATCCACTATAACCATTTCATTTTACGCGGTGAAAAAACATAGGATACAACAGATATTACAGTATCCGACGTAACACGTACGTTTTGACGACTCCCACTCAGTATATATTTTCAAATTTTTTTTTTTTTTTTAAACTAAAGGAATACCCAAGGGTAAACCGCAAAGATGGAGGAGTCGGGGTCTCTCGCCGCTCCGGGGGAACGGACAGGGTAGGGACTATTTCCCCCCTCGGCTGGATGGGGTCTCCGAGAGACCTCACGCATACATTGGTATTTGTAGAATAGATAGTCGCGGGAGTTCTCGCCCATCCCCTGTGGGGTATGGAAAACTAAAGTGCCCCCGTACGATATCTGTCCGACCCGTCTAGGCTTATGAGACACCGCCTAATTGATTTTTTTTACTTGTTATTTTTGAATGAGTAAACATTTTACTATTTTTAGTATTAAAGCGTAGTAGCACGTGCTGATTCTCAAAATATTAGTTAGAATTTGATAAAAGGAAATACACGTGTCTATGAAGGATATTTCTAATTTATATGAAATAAAAAAAAATTTCTTTTTAACACTTTAATATTTACATAAGCATTATACGCTGATTTCAAATATGTTAAATTTGGTTTTTCGATTTGGAAGTGTTTAGTACTTTTGAGAAATAATAGATCTTTTCGACCATGAAATGATCTTATGTGAAATAAATGAAGGATTTTAATAAAATTACATTATAAAAAAGATAATATCGACAATTGAATCTCGAGTGTACAATCAACCACTGAAATAGCTATTGCTAGCTCGTGAAATAATATTTGTCAATATTGCTAAAAAACTAAACAAAAAAAATCAAAAACTGACGGACTGAGTAATATCTAGAACATAAACAGGAAGCAGCCCATATATAAGCATAAATATATTATGATATTAGATATATAGTTATTGGTGATATTAGGGATGATATAGGTGAGTATATAGATATATTATTGATAACTCATATAAGAAGTATCTGTGTCTTAATATATATAATATATTATATATATAGATAGATATATATATTATATATATATATATATATATATATATATATATATATATATATAATATATATATATATATATATTATATTAGTATATAGTATATTATATTTATATAAATAATTTAAAATTTTTCATTATACTTAAGAAGATACTCCTTTTATGTAGAGGCTATCATGGTAGATTTAATGTAATGTTGACAAAAGTTATATTTGCAGTGAACAATTTATTGTATAGGCGTTAATATCCTGATAATAGATTTTTGCTATGTGCGTGTGGAGATTCTTTGTGTTAAAGAGTTGTTGTATTTAGCTGTGGGGTAATATAATGGTAAATAATTAAGATTGTGAAGGTTCCTACTCTCCTGTTTTGATGCATGAATATATATTGATTATATGATAAGATAGTTTGGGTATATGTTTTAATTTTATGCAGTGGTAGAAAACGTCTATTCGAATTCGAACTCCGCGTAATAGTGGACCGATTTA
Organism: Trachelipus rathkii; assembly: GCA_015478945.1. Lineage (NCBI taxonomy): Eukaryota > Metazoa > Arthropoda > Malacostraca > Isopoda > Trachelipodidae > Trachelipus > Trachelipus rathkii. The sequence continues at coordinate 29,561 of JABUQX010059104.1, read as the reverse complement.
AAACATACCATTGTGGTTGGATTGGGTTGTAACTCCAATGCAGTATCGATCTTCTAACAAGTGAATACGGATACAAAACATAGACAGATATATGACAAGCTTTAAAAATTATTGAAAAGAACGAAAAGGGAATTATTAAAAAGCTGTTATTTCGTTCAAGTGATACCCATGTGAAGTGAGAGGAGCATATGAACTAATCTCACAAAGTAATAAGACCTAAACTTAAAGGCAGTCACTCTCCACGAAGATGTGCCCAGCAGCCGAGAGGATCTAGCAGTTTGGTAAGTTGCAGAACAGATTGTATGTAATTTTTTCTCTGATACAATAAGCTTATGGATAAAGTCATAAGCGTGAACATTCTTAGCTAACTGTCGATATGAATCATTTAGTAGAATTGACATAAAAAACATTTAAACTATATATTTAGAGATTATACAAAATATTAGAAATTAGTTCTCCGAAAGCCGACTGGTGGTTCAAAAATCCTGAAAATGCCCAAAATTCATCCTAGACATGTAACCAGAATCCTATTTAAGAAAAGTATGCTTTTAATCGGTAGTTATTAGATAATGTGAGCCTAGAGAACTCTTGGAATTGGCAAAGCTTCTATAAGAAATCTTGGTAAACAATGCCAGCTGATGAACTCAGATGGTATATTTAGCTGACGGTAAAATTGGCCTACATATTCAATATGAGATCAAAATCTAGCCTGCTTTAGTATCTTTTCTTAGTATTTCTTAACGTTGCTAATATAGATAAAAATAGAAATAGTTGTTGCGCTGCCGAGTTGTCATTTGTATCTAAATGCAGGCTCGGAAATATAAAAGGAAGCGAGGGCCATGTTCAAGCTACAAGAAAGGAATGGAAAAATCTGCACTAGTCTGTAGAGTGGTATGTCGAGGAGCCTTGTCCACAGCGACTAAGTAAGGAATGTACAGAAACTGGAGGTCCTTGAATCACCACAATAGTGTAGTAATATATTATATCCCACTTAGGCTTTTTTATACCCTAGGGCTCCTCATTGACTGCCCTAATTGTGTGGCCCACCCCCAATTTGTTGCAACCCTTCGAAGAAACTTTGAAATTAATTTTAGTTATAATTGAATGAAGGTAGAGTGATTAAATACGTACAGATGATTCATATAAAAGCATAAGAATGATATTTTAAGATAAACTCAAGATATACGCTGTTTATTCATACCAAAACTATTTGTACAATTATGATTTCCGGTGCTAAAAGTAGCGGATAGTCTGAATTTAACGATGTGGGCTATGACAACTGTGAGCAGAAGGGTGTTGGTTGTGGGTGTGTGATGGTGTGTGTGTAAGTGTGTGTGGGTGATAAGTGTGTGTGATGATCCGCGGCCCCCCCAAAGGGGGGAGAAGAGAATTTTCACTCGCTGTGTGTGTGTGTGTAAATAAATAATAACAATAGCATGAAATTCTAAGAAATAAATCATAAAATTTTATCATTACTAAATATCAAAAAATAATAATAATAAAAATAATAATAATAAAAATAATAAGAAAATAATAATAAAATAATACATAATATAAAAAATGAAAATATAATAATACAATAATATAAAAAATGTACTAAGAATAATATTAATGAAAATAAACAAGGAGTACGCAAAACAAACATAATAAAGTATTAAAAGTAAACCATGACATGTTAATAGAAGGCTAAGCAAAACATGACGTTACAGCCTAAAAGCCAGTAAAGCCACGGATAGCACTTCCAAAGCCCGGCGTCCATCTCTCCCTCCTACGCTGCTACGCAATATCAGCGGCTCTTTGATTTTCCTGTGTGTGACGCTCAGGTATGTAATGTGTGGACATAATGTTAATAAATATACTGCTTTAAAGCATTAAAGCATAAAAGCAGTAAAGCAGTAAGAGAGTAAAAACAAAAGCCTACTAATCTTTTTGTTGGCTAGTAGAACACCATTCGATGATTTACTGTTTTACTAATGCTTAGTCTGGTAAGATATATGTTATTTAATAAACATTTTCTTAAGAATGTTGTAGGTGAAGAAGATAAATGAGCATATATAATATTCAGAGGCACTCAGAGTTTTTCTTGTCTTTAAAACTGATGAAGTTGAAGCAAGTTTATACAAATTTACTAGGGAGTATATAAATAAATAAAATATAAAGAGAAAATAATAATTAGTTATATAAAATATATGATGTTTATAAATATCATCAAGAAAGCATAAAGCAGTAATATCATGTAATAAGCAGTATAAAACAAAGTCAACTGTACTATTCCCTCTGCTGCTAGCAATTGTAGACTATGATTTACTAGTTTTATACTGCTTTAAGAGCTGCTAAAGTATAGATGTTTTAGATAAAAAAATGTTTTATAAGTATGATAAGTTAAAATATTAAGACTCAAAGTAATTTGAAAAGAAATTTTGAGATGATGATATATAGTTTACATTGATTAATCACAATATATGTAGAAATATGTGTAAATAAATAAATAATAATATTTAGGTCTGTAATGATGTAGATATCAGATTTTCAGTGAGTATCGTACAATAAATAGTTTTTTAATAATAAAATGAGTTTGTAATAAATAAAATGATCTAAAGTATGTAAATAAAAACTAGATGAAACTCATAAGAATTACTCAAATATATTTTCTTCATTTCGCTCTGATATATAATTATATTGTGCTACTGCTGATAAGCCACCTAGTAGCCGCTAAGGTATGATATATATAATATATAATATACTTTAGAGTGGAAAAATATTTGCGAGCCTGCGGGGCGCATCTAGCGGCAGGCCGGATAAACGCGGCGGAAGCGGGAGTGAGCGGAATTGTACCTGTCATTGCGCGGAGGGACGACATTGTCATCGCCCTAGGTGGTCCGCTTTATACCTAGGGAGACATCAATATTAGCTCTGCTCTTTAATGTAGGGTAGGGTAGGGTAGAAAGATAGAAAAGGATTAATCATTGTAGTAACAAGCATCTTAGCAACTATGAATAGTATAATACACCTAATCAGAACATCATACTCTGATTAATAAACATTAAGGAGAGGCACCAATATAAGGGCTAATTTTCTAGGCCTCAGGGATAGGGCTAGAAAGCTACTCATTACTAGAAGCTATCTGAGCATAACTAGTGATAATTAAGACACCATATTACAATTCCTCTATACCTATATAAGACCATAGTAGAGTATGACCACTCATATTTAGTGGCTAAGTCTAGGCTCAAGAGCTGATAGAAAAGGCTTGAAAAAAGTTATGAGCACTCAGTATAGGCAACTATGTAGGCACTCACTTGGACACATTAGTAGTAGGCACTCACTTACGGTACTCATTAGGCCTCAACTTGTCACTCACCTTGGCCATTTACGTAGCAGCTCCATCTGACATACTCGAGTAGAAAACACCTGAATCTAACATCCACCTCAGATACTATGCTTATCGGGTATTTGTGAGTGGAACCATCAAGATTGAGTCATTCAAAGTTGCAGCATTCAAAGCTGAGCCAATAAAAGCTGACCATCAAGTTGAGCATGCAAAGTATGAGCCAATTAAAAGTGACGCCTCAAAGTTGAGCATTCAAAGATGAGCCTAAAGTTGAGCACTCAAAGTTGCATTATCATAACAGTTGAAGCACTCCAGACAAGATTGAATAGAGGCATTTGTCAAGCTGAGCGTTTTATGTAAAGGATACATCGAGGGGATGTAGATGTGTGTTTAGAGAATGTTATCTGTGTAGTGTGTGTAAGTTTAAGTGTCTTTATGGCGGGAGTCAGTAATTGTCTATAAATGGTGTATGATAAGTCGTAGTGAGTGGGGTATGCTATGTGTATAAGTGTAGAGTGTAAGTGGGGTGCAAGTATCTAGGCTGTGTGTCTATGGGAAGTGTAAGTGTCATCATGAGAGTGTCAAGATGTAAGGAAGTGGTTATCGGATGGGCGTAGTGCTCAAGCGTCGTACGTTTCCCGGGTCGCTAGTGATCCTAAGGTATGTGGTGTGTAATGTAGTTAAGTGTGTGTATGGTAGAAGAGTGAGCTAAGGGGCATGGTAGATGGTAGTATGAAGTAGACCTAGTGAGGTGCGTGTGTAGATGTGTGTGTATAGTAGAGACCTAGCGGGTGTGCGAGGATAGTGTATCTGTTGTGTAGCGTGTGTGTAAGTGATTACAATATGGAATAGAGGTAATGAAATAGTGATAGGATAGAATAGTAGAGAGTATAATAGATAGAAGAGAGATAGATAGAGATAGAAAAGATAATAATTAGATAGATATAAGTAATATAATAATATAATAGATAGATAGATAGAGATAATAAGAAATAAGATTAGATAATAAGATGAGATAATAGATAGATAATTAAGTAAAGAGATAAGAGTGAAGTAATAGATGATGATGAAGAGTAAGATATATATATATATAAATATATATATAGAAAAATATATGAATTAGATAGATAGAGTACTGATATATAGAGGAACATAGATAATATATAGGAGTAATAGGAGAGACTATATATAGTAAGTAAGATAATGTATAATAAATAGAGAAGATAGAGATATATATATATATATAGGTTAGTATAGATATAGAATACAATATTGTACCCCCTATAGGCCTATCATATAATATAATAGATAGATAGTAGATTTACTAACTATATATGTATATATATTAGATATATATATATATAAAATATATAATATCTGATATATATTATAGTAATAATGATATATATAGATAGAGTAAAATAGATAAGATATATATATATTATAGATATTAGGTATATTATGATTATGAGAGAGAATTATTATATATTTAGATTAATGTATTTTATTGAATTATTAGTACCCCTCGCAACGTATTATTATGTCGATACATTTGTCGGTATTGTACGGCTGTTTAATCTGCTGTGTGTGCTCGAGGCTGTGATAGATCCGCCGAAGCCGCTCTGGTAAGTGATACATGCTATATGCATACCTTACTCACTTGAGCACGTGGCGATCGCTATCAACGCTGCCGTGGTTCGGCATTTAGATATAGTGATATATTATACGGGTATTATTTTAAGTGTCGGAAAGTCTAATTAACAAAATATACTCTGACGTTAATATATCATATAGTGATAGTAAAGCATACGAAGTCATATAACTATATTCTAAGCTTCAATAGATGTTAAAAACACATAGTATATATATAGTACAATAACATTAATAAACATAAGATAACACAATCATTTAATTATATATATTATATTAGATAGAATACAATAAATAATAATACTATTCCTGGTAATTGTTATTGTACATTCTTGAAACATTACTAACACATTAAAAATAAGAAATATGTTAAAAGAAATCATTGTTAACTTCATATGGTGGAGCCATCAAATTACAATGGTGGCTTAAATTCGTACTTAAAATTAACCACTCTAATTGTCTTATTTTCACCATTGCGCCACCTAAGCGCACGACTCCGCTTCTACGTAAGCAAGGAAACAAATGAGCGACTGCTATGTCTAGCTCTGACTCAACATGGATCTCACCGACGAGACAAAGAGAGAATCCGCAGCATACTCGTCTATTTACTGTCAGAGAAAGAGACATGTGTCTACCCCGAATTTCTAGCCCTAGCTGCGTCCTCGAAACGATGCCAAAACAGGGTGAATAATAAGAATATAATAAAAAATGAATAAGGTACCGTAATATGAATAAATATAATGACAAATTTAGATGGGGGATATATTTATGAATGAATATTGATTAATAAGCAATAATAAATATTTAACCTAAAAATATTTGCTTTGAAATTTGTAATATGATAAAATTAACCCCACTTAATATAATAATTGAATTTTCACCAATATAGACATTAGATAACAAGTTTACTATGAGTGACAACTCTTAGTCAGAAATACTATGAGCGAATTAAATAATTGCATGTGTCTTGTAACACTACTGATCATACGACGAAGACAATTAAAGAAGTAAACGAGTATATAATACCTTTTAACTTGTCTCAAGAAGAAGCATTCTAACTGGATAATTTCTACCCTGCTCGCACTCAAGTTAAGTGACCATACAGTACTATATATATAACGGTAACACGCGACTAATGATATAGAGTGAATAATAATACCATAACCGGGGATGATATTATGTTATAAATGAAATGCATAATTTTAATCCTTAGTACAATGCAAATAATATGTTTAATGTATATAGCTACGACCATCCTCATCTATTAGTAGTGATCATCACCATCGAGCACATAGTGAATGATCGAATCGTGCGACCCATTACCAACCATGTGACGCGTGGCATGTTTGGCAGTACGCGACGAACTGACAAAGAAGAGAACCTCGAGAGTATAATACTATACTCTCCTAAAGACAAGGCTAAATATAACAGTTCCCTCCCCGCTCGCAAACTCGAAGAGGCCATAACAACTAAGTGCTCCTAAAAATATTCGAGAACCGCATTGATTTATTATTTCACTACTACTCCTCCTCGTTAATTAAATACACCATTTCTTACCGCTATCATAGTAACTCGTACGCACAACATATATGATAGCTCTATTACCATTATGAACATGAAGACACGTGTTCCTTTATGTCCAACTAGGACAACTCACTACCTAACTTAAACTTTAACTTCTTCAGTCACAATTAATTCCGTGAATCTTAGAGAGGGGAGATCCCTATAGTGATCGTGTTCACGCATCTTAGCGTGTATACGAATCATGGACACTATCTGTAGCAGGGAACATTCGTAGCTTGTATTGATAGTTTGCGAGAGCCCACGTAACCGTTTACGAGCGAGCACACTGACGTATAGCAAAGAGAGATGACTAGTGTACTGTCCCGACGCAGAAACAGCAGGAGTATATGAGCTGACGCATTCCTATACCCTCTCCAACTACATTCGCACTTCCCACAAACGATAGTGCCCCAAATAGGCGTTGTAGGAGAAGTTCTCGCTCCATCAGGAGGATACATTGCCTATCAGACATGGGAAAAACTCTGGTTCTCTATCACTCTTAATAATACCATCTGCTCGGAATCGTTGCATAGCTATTATTCGACAGGCTAAGCCTACTTTCACAAAAAGAAAGTGCGACACTACTTGGCTCTCAAACTGATTAAATTCTGGCTCTTGCCAAAACAGCTTAATACGGTTGAACAGCTGCCTGCATGAAGATGAAACATTTCCAATATCCACACGTTAAACGCGTGGATCTAGTTTTTGCTATAATTGAATCCGACACCTAATAATTAACCCTCTTACCAGTTAACAAGAACTCTAATAGCCTCGGTCTGCACTAACATTTTGCAGGGGTTTAGTGGTGCTCGTACAACTGGAACTAGCGAGTATCACATAATCACCTTCCTCCGCCTTATGGCCTCTCAGTGATTTCCATATATATACTACACTGAAGGCAACCCGTGTGCATATATCTATCGATCCTACTCTGTTTGCCCCCATTATAGAGATTCTAGACCCATTATGCTTATATAAAAATAAATGTCTAAGATCAAACTTAGAAAAAGGCTCGCCACGATATGAGTGATATTTTGTACACGGTTTTTCATATAGCGCTAAGGAAGACCGACTATCTCGAGTCAGTAACTGTCTATATAAAATCTATATAAGCAATCTGGACTGCGCTTGTCACATTAAATATTACCTTAGCGAGAAGTCGCGACATAACTCATTCCAGTCTCCGACCATGCCAATGCCAGCGCTCTATGTCCATATTTTCCAAATTCCTGCAATTAATAGGCATTAAATACCTATTACTTGATACATTCAAGTATTATAACTCTGAAAATCTCTGTAAGTCACCACTATTCTATCTAGCTAAAATCTTGAGATACTCTATAAACATACATTCGGAATCAATTACTATAGTACTCTGTACTCTCACTTTCAGATATCACAAAATCAATATGCTTTCTGACGAGTCTGTCTCTCAGGAGAGAGTAACAACATTATCAGCTTTGTACACTTAACACCTTACTCTATTCATATCACGAGGATATGGAATCTCTACCTTATGTTCGATTATTTCGTGTGAGATTTCAAAGATCTCGATGTCTCTCGCTGCTAGCATCTACATTTCAAAGGCAATTTGATATCGAGTATGCTAATTATGCTTACTAATATCCGTTCTCACAACAAAAATAAATTTTTATTTTTTTTATTAACCTTTTATTTTTCTTATTAATATAATAAAAAAGATTAAGGGTAGGCCTTTATACCTCCTATTAATTTATTATATTTATATATTTTCCCCTTTTTGAACATATTTATTTATTATATTCCCCCTTATTTTTTCATCTCCTTTCCATATGATATATACTTATTTGCTTACTTAATATAACTTGTCAAAGTTATTCATCTATGGTCTGATACTATATCATATATATAATCGCACTCGTTGAATGATATAGTACATTTTATTTATCCTCTAGAATTGCTGTAATTGTAGGTATCTATTTATTGTCAACTCAAATATATTTATCTCCAACTTTATTCTTTATTTTAATCAACGATCTCCTCAACTGTTTCTAACTCTGTTCAACTCTTATGCCACCGACGACTCAATAATCTCCATTATGAATTCTCCTAATACTCAATTTCAATAAACTGCCACCCTCTTATTGCATATCATAGAGTTTGCCTGCGTCTTCAAGTACTTCCGTGAATTCTATTATTCACTTGCTCCTGACCTTGGATGATATTTCTACTACGGTGGTAGGCTACGCCGCAACCTTTTGATGAATATTACTACTCTTTATCGAAACTCAAACTCATTCTTATAATCTCCCTCTCAAAAACACTCCTAACTTAACGCATTTTCTTCGAACCGGTTATTCTAACGTTATTACGATATGTAACAATATATAAATCACTATTAGAGTACTGTTACATATAAATAAAAAAAATGTTACTTGATATAACTTCATATCACAACGGTTGATAATAAGGGATAAAAATCTATAAAGAGTATAGTAGCTTGCTTGAAGAATGCATATTGGATAATTTTCTTCTTTACTGATCGCAGCTTAACTACAGTAGAGAAGCTGTATATTATTCAGCATACATACCATTATATGTTTGAGTATCATTTCTCACATATGGTATATAGGGGGCTCCGGCTATTCCACTAATATATCCTCTTGGATAGAATATTAGAGGGCATAAACTAAGAGACTAATAATCATTTCTCATCACTACTATTCAAATTCTTCTAATTACCCTTCTAGCTCTATGCTATCAGATCAATGAGCCATCTACCTATATCTTCTATGTTTATGTTATTTATATAAATTTGTTATTATCTATACGCTAGTCAAGGTACTAAAACGGTAGATGCTCAGGGGATTGCCGTACTACGCATTCCACTACTTCCATTGCGATCGCCCATTAGTTTTACAACGATGATAATTTTATTCATTTCAGCTGTATCATTGTATTCCAACCATATGAAGAAATCACGAAAATAATCTCCAAAAACTCGTTATCAGTATCAGACGTCATTCCTCTCTTATCCATTTTGAAGATAGTATTAGTGTCCTCAAAAAATGATAGAAAAATAAAAAAGGTTCAATTGCTCAGAGTAACGACTTTTATTTCATAGCTACTTATTGGACCCTAGATATAAAAAAAATTTTACTTCTCAGTTTATTACAGAGAAGACAAAAAACTCAAAGTCAGAAGAAAATGTGAATATATTTACAAAACACAAATCTGAAATAGTTCAAGAAAAACAGGAACAGTAAAATCCATCCACAACATCACTACCACCAACGTAATGAATGCAATTCCATATTCAACCAGTAGTGATGAAGGTGATGAGCTGTTTCACCAAGCATTAGAAGTCATCGATGAGTAAGCCAAGAGGGAAAAACATTTTCCCCGGGGAAGATTTTCTTGTATGGTTTAGGATGCACGTGGTGATGTATCCTGATCTTCCACGGTTGTCATGAACACTTATTCATCTGTTCACCATCAAGTGTTGCCAGGGGAAAACTCTTTAATATATTGTTGTGGACTATGATGAAAGTGTAGCAGATTAAATGCTGAGAAAGCTGCAATATTATTATTTGTGAAGCATGACCTTCCAATAATTGCTTCATTCTATTACTTATTTTAATAATTGTAGCTCTATATATTAATAAAGTTCTTTTCCACTTTAAAAGGAGTGAGATTAGGGAACGAGGATGTGGCGTGTACTAAACAACCACTAATTTCACACCTTAGTTAGGTTGGATAAAGGGTGAGTGTAAAAGTCAGTCAGTAAATGCAGAGGATTAATTGGGTGTCAGGCGTAAGCTCCCGACGTGGGGGGGGAAAAGGATAAAAATTCACCTCTGCCAAATAAACGTTGAATAACATATAAAGTTCGTTTCTGCTGGGATTTTTTCTTAGAAGACAGCAATATCTTCGTCTTTCTGTTGAAAAAGAGAAATTTAATGTCCGCCTTCTGGAATTGTTTCTTTTATTTCATCAGGAGTTAGAAACAGAAAGGGCATGTTTTCCGATGAAGTTCAAGGATATGACAAGAATAGAGCTTTTTGAGATTCAAAGTTAGTAGTCATTGAACGAGAGGGAGCACCCATCTCCTTATTAAGCCTGAACTGAGGTCTTCCATTTCCTTAAAGTATAAAGCTATTTTATCATTATGCATCGTCTAAGAATGATGGTTCTTTGGTCTTCAGTAAGTACAGTTTGGAGGTGTGGTGTATTAGGATATGCAAATATATAACAACATCTCCTGAATGTTGTGTTCATGCTGAGCAATTTAACTGGAGGGGGAGCTCCAATAATTGGAAGTCAAACAATTGTTAACACGACAAAGGACGTGGGTACCTTAATACGGTGGTTGCCCTACCGACATTTCTGCATCCTGGGATAACGTTACGATGTCAGTGCCAGGTACGGCTGATTCGCTGGGGATAGACAGTGGTAACTTCACAGGAAAGTAGAAATGAGAGGATAATCACAGTATTAAATATCGAAGTGTATAAATCAGAAAAGTAGCCCAAGTAATGCGTGCCTATAAGAGTATTACGAGTTTACTGCGTGATTAAGAATACACATTATTATTAAATTGTCTATATACGATTAGGATATACACCACGTTTGAAACCACATAATATTAATTCTTCACACCGATTTCGATCAATATTCACACTATGGTGTAGAGACTAATGGGACGCAACCTCGTCTAAGGTTTAAGATTCGCACTTGTGGCAGAAAGTTCAATACGTGTATAAGTAAAAGAGTATGAGAAGGAAAATATCCAATGACAGGAACATCGAGGAAAATAAATAACGAATACAACTAATCAGGGTGCGAAAATAAATACCATGCCGATCCAGCTTCCGCTGTTGAGATTAGCTAGATTCCAGAATCACAAAATGTAATTAACGAGTACGAATAGTGATGACGCGAGGAAGAGAGAGAGAGAGAGAGGGCTTCACACTTCTTCCTCTTCATCTCTTAGCAAGCACAGTGACATAGTTATATAAGATAATGATAAATGCAGATCGGGACGCTAGGTGCCAAGCAGCTCATCCATATAAATAGAATAAGGAGTAATAATCGTGTCAGTATTAATATTACATTATCTTAGTATCTAGGGCAATAAAAATTAATAACAAAAAAAAAACGTAACAATACGTAGCAGCCAATTTTTTATGATGTGGATTGAAAAAAAAAAAAACAAAGAACATTAATAAGTAAATAATAGAAAGGAAAAGTAGAATGAAATGACTTGAAATTATACACAATTTAGAGAGCTATTCTAAATTAATATTACACCAAAATGCATCAATTAACGCCTTACTAAAGCGTGAATACTACTGCAACAAACTACGCTCGTACTAGTGGACCTCAAGCTGGGAGGCACGGAAGACGAACTCACACGAAGTCATCTACACTAATTACGTATTGGTTCTCTCTCAGCTGAAAGGGCCATCATGAGGAAGCCCCCCCAGAAGTCATGTCAATACCAAAAATAGAACAAATAACAGCCAAAGGTTTACAGTAGGGAAGCCAACTGCAAGTCAACGGGTAGAAATAATACCTACCCGATATTCCCCCCATAAGCGGGATCCGGGGGAAAACTCTATACCGATACTACCCATCACGCTAATGAGTAGATATAATCCTCATTTTAGTGAATTCTGTATACTAGATATAATAAATTAGAAGTGGATATATTAATTATAATAATAAAAAATAACTTTATAAACTATAAATGATGAACAAGCTTACTTAAATTTTTATTAACTGAGAGTAAATACGGTAATAAAAGGTTCTAAATAGCTTATTCTTACCCATCATTACATAAATAATATTAATAATAGTTTACATTAATAGACCTTGAAATCATTTATATTACTTTATAAGACACTGAATAATATACGGTAAACATATGAAAGAAAATCTATATACAATCGAGATACGTACTACTAAGACGAGAAATAAATATATCCTCTTTCGTGGGGCTGATACATTAGTTTTCAAGATACAATTTATACTCTAATATATTCATTTTTTTTATTTTATTTTAACTCATATAGATTAATTATACCTAATAAATAATTTCTATACATAAATGATTTTACTATTTCCTAGTTATCTGTATGATATCGCGAATAGTTTCTTTTGAATAGAGAGTAGGAATATTATGGTACAATACATGGAGATTTACCTATATATTAAATTCATTAATATAGAGCAGAGGGTAAATGACGTGAAGACTTTGGGATAAATTGAGAGAATAGTTATCTTTCGCATAACATAAGACAGTTATATTAAGCAATTACTTATATTTTATAATCTAATAATATTACAAATCAGCTAAACATTAAAAACGTCTTATATCGTTGAAATAATTACTGGAGTTATTATATATATTACTAATATATATATATAACAATAATAATAACTATTATATTAATAAGTTTCTTTTTAAAAATAATTTAAACGTGTATGAAAATATAATAAGCTACAAATATTAAGATAACATATATATATTATAACTTATATATAATATAATACATTACAAATTTTGTATAGAATAACTACAATATGCTGAAGATAGATAAATAATATGAGTCTGATCAGGTATTAGAATACAAACATTGAAGTAATTCATATATTAATATTTATATATTTATTCTATAAAAATATTATGATATTTAAGAAAATTAAATTAAGTTATGTTTGAATGAAAAATAATATTAATAGTGAGTATTAAATATATAAAATTAATAATGTACCATATATCGACACAGTTATATCGTATCATACATACAGATGTATGTCATCAAGATTCAATATAAGTTTAACTTTTTACATAGTAAAGTAAACGAGATTTTGTTATATAACAAGGATAACTTGTTTAGTATCCCTGACAAATTAACTTCACCATACATAAGGATAACTTACAATCACAAAACTTTTACTTTAATATTATCTCAATTACTTTCCAAAGGATAAATATCACTCTATAATCTACTGATAAGGTTATAAATTATATTGACCTCACTTGCCCTCTAGGGGTCGGCTCTCTACGTAAGATACATCATACTCCACTTTACTCTAATTATATATATTCACTTAATGAGAGAGAATATATATATACTATATATAATATATACACACCATATGTAATATAACATATATATAATTAAGAAATACAAATATTACAACCACAGACATACAGGACCACATATCCTACTACACAGTATAATTATAAAACTTCTTCATCACCCTACAAGGTACATTGTTAAAAATCTTTCATATAAATAAGATGAATACAAAAATATTGCTTAGCATTAAAGTATAAACTACTAATTCTCCATGGGTCATAAAAACTCAATTATATCATCTAATTATAAATTACTGAGAAATGTGTCATATTCTAGGTATTAAAACCGCTAGTTAGGATGACCAAATCAATCACATTAAGAAAGACCTATTTCTTCAGTGCAAGACTAGAATAATATCGGGTCGGAATATAGAGTTGTTTATAAATATTTACGAACCTAGGGTAGGTAGAACAGTAATATTTATATGGAATTGATACAATTTTATTACATTTAGTTAGTGGATACAATATAAAGCATAGAAGTATTATCAGAATGTATATTATCATATATCATAGTTGAAAACAACTATGAAACATTTATACCGTATTTCCACACTCTTGTTATGTAAGTAATCAACTGAGAATAATCGTCGTTTCTATCTGATTCACAATATGACTTATTTCATATCATTAACAGTAATATAAGAATATATATATATTATATCAGTATAATATATATAGATATAATAAATATATAATATATATAATAAATGAATTAAATATTATATTAACAGATATATATAAATTGTGGAAAACAGAGAAAAAAAAATAACAATAAAGTGAAAAATAAAGAGAATTATGTGAAAAATGTAAAGGAAAGCTAGGCGAGAAAATTAACCTTTATTCTCATCGATGAAAAGAGAGAGATAACAGATGAATTAGTGAAAGATTTTAATAAAACTCTTGTAAGAGAATGTTGAAAGAATGAGAAAAGAGGTTAAAGAGGGAGAGAGGAGGAGAGAGAGAGAGAGAGAGATGAAGAGAGAGAGAGAGGAAGCAGAGAGAGAGAAAGGAGAAGAGAAGAGATATATAATGTAGTTTCTTAAAAGATTGAAAAAAGAAAGAGAAAATATATTTTTGATTATTATATTTACCTCATTTATACGAGCAACATTGTAACATAAAAAATATAAATATAAGAAAAATTATAATTTATTTGATAGTATCTTTAGAAGTATCTCAATGAAAATTGAAACATTATTAAAATTACGAATTCATTTAAGAGTAAGCGTGCATCAGAAAGCGAGGTTTAATTAACAAGTATTTAATATGAAGGAAATATTAATTTAAATGGTTTTTAATTTATTATAATTATTATGTGGCTCTTATTATAATAATATTTAATTTTAATTTATTTATTTCATATTTTACGATTTAACTAATTACAATTACTACTATATATTTTATGGATTTTTTTAATTTTATGAATTTAATTAATTTTTATTTAGAGGTAAATATGAGTGTAGATATTAAACATAGTATGTAGAGCGAAACAATTTCTGAATAAGTTGTTAATATTTTAAAAAGAGGCTGATGGATGTGACACGACAGTTGTTTTCTTCTAGTCTGTTTAGTTAAAATAGGAACAATATGTCACTATATAATTAAAATAATTAAACCAACACATAAATGCTACATCATCTTGTCATATTTACCTCACTAAAACAATTAAGATTGGATATTAATAAGCAATAAAGATATATCTTCCATGACTAGAAAAATGAAGGAATGGAAAAGAATATATTTTGAAGTCCGATTTAAAAATATCAAATTCCGTTATTAAAATAAGATAATATATTAATAAAAATATAATATAAATATAGTAGATAAATAATAATAAAATAATAATTATAATAAATAAAATAAAAAATTAAAATGAATAATATAATAATTAATAATAATATATAATATAATTAAATTAATCAATAATAATAATAACTTAATAAATAAACAGAATAATAATAATAATATAATACATATATTAAAAATAAATAAAATTATATAATATACAACAATTATAATTATAAATAATATAAAGTTATATCAAAATACTAAATACATCATTTATGATAATATAGTATATCTCTGTGGTTCACTGTGTAATATATTAAAATATGAAATAAAGTATCTTTTTTTATCTTAAATATCTATCAAATTGTTAATATATATAATTATACTTTAAAGACTTAAGAATATTATTTAATTATAAAATTATTTATTACAATAAATTACAAAACGGTATCAAGAATAGGGTAATTCGAGTATTTATTATGAATCAAGTTTTCATTATAAAATTATTATTAGGGTATTATAGAAGTAAAAAATACTAGGCACAAATAAGTCCATTTTGTTACAGCAACATATTATATTTTTTATTTGTAATAATATATAAATATTTTTAATCTACATCACCTCAACTAACATTGATTATATAAGTAAATGATGGGCATCTCCGCCCACGAGCCCCAATTTAATAATTACTAATATACATCTAATAAAAATATATGAATTACATAATTTTATAATTCATTAAATATTATATATATCTTTATTCATCATAACTAACGTACAGATCAAATTTTTAATAATTCAAACGACTTGTGAGCAAAATTTTATATTCATACTGAGATATTACACGGACTTAAAATAAAATATTATACAATATTATTTGTAGTATTATTTATTTCTTCTTTTTCTTTAAAATATCCTTGTTGAAATATTACGTTTTTCATAGAAAAATAATATATCCAGTATCTTAGCGGAATATATTTAACTTAAAAGATCGTAACATCAAAATTTTTACATTACAAATTTATACATATTATTTAAAAATTCCAAGATTTTTGACCCCTACTAATAATAACTAATTAATAATATATATATAATTAGTAAATATAGTATATATATATTTATATATGTCTAATCAGTATTATATATATATTATATCAATATATATAATATATATATCCTTAATTAATGATTATTAATATTAATTTAATAATATTAATATCATCTTAATTTAATTAACTATAAATATATTATATAATATATGATATATTAAGAATAACGATGATAGATAAAGATAGAAATAGTATATAATATATTATATTCATACTTAATATATTAATATATATATTAATATATATAAAAATATATATTAAATATTATATACTATATACATTTCACGATAACAGAACATAAAACTAAGGCAAATCTTAGAAGTAACCCATTAGGAAATTGTTCTTCAATACTTAGTGTTATAATTAAATCCTATGGAATCAATAAATGAACTCATAAGTATCGGTAAATTACATTTAGAGACCTTATATATATTAGAGGAAAATAGGATACTCATTCGAGTACCTATTGATTATCGTCTGATCTTGTCAAGTGGCATCATACTAATCTAATGAAAGATTATAAGTGTAACTAATCTTATTATTTAAAACAGTACTGCTTATTAACAATAGACCTATATATGGGAGAATAATATTTCAGACTATATGAAATAAGAAGGAACAGATATAAAGCATCTTAATATAAAAACTTATAAATATAATTACGCAAAAAGCTAAATATACCAATAAATTTACATTTGCGGGTATACAAGAATATATACTTTTAATATAATATTTCTGAACACTATAGAATTGTAGATGATATAATATTTTCATTTACCGTAAATATTTTGAATATCACATATATTAGTTATGTCGTGGCTTATGTTTTTAATTTGAGATTTTCAGTAATATCTATATTTTAAGTAAAAGCAGCTTGTATACTTCTTGGTTGTATTAATTATGAGTAACGAATAATAACAAAATAATAATAAAATTTGATTCATCATAGTACGGTTTATCTTACTTAAAACGTAAGAGTCTTGCAATAATTATTTTTATATAAACTCAGAATTATATATAAAACAAATAATGCAAATACACGCGCATGGTGCCAGAAGACGTATATATATATATTTATTAATTAACAATTTTAACAATATTAAATACATAATAGAATAATAATTATACAATTAGTTAAAACAATTACCGTAAGAGAGGTTAGTAAACGTATTAAGTAGTATTTTAGCTTATACTGATAATTATGATTACTATAGTTACATAGATAATAACTCCTTTATATTTTAAAATATAGACTATGTTATAATACATTATATTAATTAGACTTACTGACCACTATTATTATTCATCACTATTAATAGTAAAATTGATTCGAATCCATAGCAGTATCGATATGATGTATGATAAGTGGGATGAGCAGATAGAAACGTACATGAATCAATATGTGATTAATCCTAACTATAGCAAATATATATATACTGATTATATACTATCATATGATATTTAGGATTCACAGAAAAAATGAAGAATATTATTGAACTACTGTCAATAAGATACACGTATAAGAATATGTAAATAAACTAAGTAAGTTATTGGTATTAATCAACATAGCTCGAAATAAATTATAATGAATATCAAAATTTAATGTGAAATTTTGATATATATTTTATCGAATTAAAATTTATAATTGCATCAAATTAAAACACAAAATTCAAGGATTTATATAACTCACAAGGTTTTGAAGAACTAACAAAATATATTAGTAGAAATACACAAATGTATTGTGAATGGCTACACTTCTTTTAAGAGTAACACAAACTGGCATAAATCATTAACAAAATCGATTTTGGGACACTCCTAATATATATATATATATATATTATATAATATATATAAATATAATAGTAATAATATATATATATATATATTATATATAATATATATGTTAACAGAGCGTTTGTCAACCTATATATCTTGATTACTATATGTAAATTAATTAATAAATATTGATTCTATCAATTTATATATATATTATAAATTAATATATAATATATATAATATATCTAATCTATTTAAGATACTCTTTTGATAATTATTGAATACAGCTTCACAAAGCTACGGCTAACATCCTTTTATATAAATAAAAATAAAAAAAACAGTATTATTAATATATGTAATCACTATTGAGAAAATAAAGTTCATGAGGCCGAGGATAGTATGATTAGAGGAGTATGTAAAAAATAGCGTCACAAATATAAAAATAATTTACTACACTATCGCCCCCCCTCCACATTACGCAACCGTTCATTAGGTCAACTTACTTTGACTCGTTACAGGTATTCTAAGTTAGTACTTACGGCTCACTGCCGTCAATTATCACTATATCAAGTTTATTATATTATATATTATATATAATATTTTATTACTAGTATTATATCTACATATGATATACTATTATAGTTTAAACATATATACAATACTTTTATTATATTAATTATAATACCTAATAATATAATAATAATTATATATAAAATTAATTCAGATTTAAATATCAATTATATTATATATATAATAAAAATTATTATATTTAATAAATATAATAATACATATAATATAAATAATAATATATCATTATCAAGTATATACGAGCTATGATATATGTTAATACTTTTCCAATTTGTACTTCAAAAATAAATTAAAAAGTATTATTATAATATATATATAATTAAAAAATATCATTTATTATTATAAAAAATATATATTTTATTTATATATGCATAAATTATGTAATAATTATAAAAATTATGATATTATAATTATATTATTTTCATACTGCAATAACTAATATGTCACATATTCAATAAAACACAGCACTACATAATAATAACATTAAATATATATTAAAAATATAATAATATAAAAATAAGGTATATATATATACATAGAATTATATAGTAAAAATAATATAATAACTCTATAACTAAAATAAAATAATATATATTTATTAATAGGTAAATATACTATATTTATATATAAATATTACTATAATAATAATAATATATAATTCTTATAATATAAATAAACATATACTTTATATCAATAACTATTTAATACACAATAATATATTCCAGGTTGTTAGCAATATATTTACACTTTTATTTATTATTCACTAAACTAAAGCACTTTGCAGTATCAATCTCTTCCTACTTTTCTGACTAACTTTTTTAAAATTTTTATACCAACATAGACATCACTTAAAACAATATTAATTAAATACTGTCCAGTGAATATTGAGATAAGCCAAATTAAACAGATGTATACTTGCGCTCATACTTACATATCTGTCTACGGTAAGGAGATGGTCTTAAACGATTTATCAAGAAAAATTACCTCAACAGATCAGATTGTTGAGCATGGATAGGCTATCAGATTACAAAAATTCCATAAGATTTACAGGAATAACTTATTACACTTAGATTATACATTACTATTCATAACGAATATTTCTTAAAATATTGTATATCCATTCCAAAGAAATAGTCATACTTGTTGTCAATAATATTCACGGATATATAATAATAATAGTATAATATAAAATGATGTAATTCATAACGTAATAAAGATCTTGTCAATATAGACCTCATTAAATGCCATTTATAAAGAATTATAAAAGGCTATTTACAGAACTATTTGGAATGATAGTAATATATACTATATTCGTGTGGGGTTCTTAAAACTTAAAATTTATGCGATAATTGAGAATCTTGCTCACTCAATACTTCTGCGAACAGAAGATTCAATATTCATAAGTTCTCTAAATGGCTTGAACATAACCGAGATATCTACATCTCTCAATCTCTATTCATCTATATAATATATATTCATCTCTATATATCTACTACGTTATTATATGACCATATAGCTTCTTATTCCTCTCTCTATCCATCCTCTATACTCTACTCTCTTCACACCTCACCCTCTCTCACCCTCTATTCTCCCCTTACCTCTCCTTTATATCAAATATAATGAAATATATATTATATATATTAATATAATTATAATATTAATATACAGTTATAATATATATATTAACTTAATTAATATAATATATAATATTAATTATATATATAATATAGATAAGATTAATAAATATATATATATATATATAATATATATAATTATATATATAAATTATATTAATACTTAATAAGATAAGTTTTATTAATTATAAAAAAAATTATAATTTGCTATAAAGGTGAGTTATGTAAAATAAAATCCTCTAAAAATAACAAATAAGAAATAACATTGCTTATACGTATATGTATTTGCATGACCAACCAGTTATGTTTTGAAAAGCAAAATTATCGACTCATCTCTTTAGTAGAGCAATATAACGATAATTACCACCTCCAGTCACTGAATCCTTTAAGAACAAAAATTAGTTCTGACATATGAGAAAAAATAAAGATTTTTAATGTAAATTAACTAATGTTAGCGATTTATTATTACAATTAATATATAGATTAAAGTAGTGTGAGTAATATAAGTGAAATATTATCTTACATTACTTATATTATTTATAGAGGTAGAGCCCGGCCTCCTGTCATACCTACCAGTAAACCTACGTACCTTATAAATTAAATATATATATATTACATTATATTAATTATATAATAAATATAATAATAATCAATAATTATATAATATCCATATTATTAATATATAAATATATAATATAAATAATAGTAAATATCAAATGTTACCCCATAATGTTGAAGATTAAAGACAAAATGTTTTGCTATATCTAATATCTACCGCTAATTAACACTGTACAAGGAGTTTACGTCATCTAATTCTTCAACTATCATGTATTCTGCTGAGGACCATATTTCACTAAGATAAATAATACATAAGGTAGTTCACGTCCGGAATGTACTAGAGTATCGGTCTTCGCTCTATAATGGATGGACTAACGTGAGAGAGTACAAATCCCTCGGTGCTACCTCGAAAACATACCTACTACGCCTTTGGCTGGGGTCGCAGGAATATCACCGACTCATACCCCTATCTCGGAGTATGACGTCCTACCCTTCGTTATCACTACTCATCTAGGCTCACTGAAAGCCACCTAAAAGGGTATAATAATCACCTATATATATTAACCTATACTCAAATAATTATATATACTTATAATATATATATAATATATATATAATAACATATAAAATTATATATAATATTAATATTATATATTAATATAATAAGTATATATATTAATAATAAATAGAAATATTAAATATATATATAATAATATATATTAAATTATAATATATATATATATATTATATAATAATTAAATATATATATAATATTATAATATAAATATATATAAATATAATAAGTGATTTAACAATATTACCTATATTCAAACTCATGATTATTAAAATTTTCATAAATCAGGCACAAAATAAAAAAAACGTTTCATAATAACTTAGATGCCTATTGTAACTTTGAAAATGAAAATTTGCTCAATAGCAGAATTTTTTTCGAAGTGTAGCAGATAAGAAAACTATTTGTCATCTTAACACTCAAATGTAAATTTGTCCTCTTAGTTATAAGAATCAATCCATCGAATTAACACAATTGTGAGTTACAACATTAATAATAGGTGAGCAAGGGTAGAGAGGTTGCTAGATTTAGTAATAAAGATTTCCCAATAATCACTTATTCCCGATCACCAAACAATTCCAGTTAGTAATACACTAAATAATTGTAAATGTATTTATCCCAATACACGCCACATTACTAGACATATTCATCATACATAGACGATCCTTCAAACTATAAATTTAATATAATTAGCAAATATCATTGTACTTAATCTGCCTATATTTAGCACATATAATTAAATTTAAAGCTTTAATTTCTTCTCAAATCATTGTCCGATGTCTATAAAAAAAATTAATTATTATAAATTGAAATCACTCTTTAGAATATATATATTTTAAATACTATATACTATATATATAAAATTAATTAATATTATAATTATACTAATTATAATATATTTATTTCTATAATAATTTATTATATATATAACATAATCTATATCATAATTAACATAAAATAATTATAAGAAAAATATATATCAATTAATTTACATTTAATTGTTATTATCATATAATAAATATAGAAAAATTAGATAGATCTAATCTACCTTGTGAGTAATTGTCAACAACAACTGTACAGAATAGAATGAGTCATAATGAACAAGAATTAAATTGCATCGTATGGATATATTAATAAACAATAAAATTAATATCTGACAAAAAAAAAAAATTATACAGTAAAATTTCGATTAACTAAAAATATGAATAGCAAAGAAAATGAAACAAAGTATTATTAGATGAACAAGATATAATAGAAAGAATAAGAGAAGAAGAATAAGAAGAGAAAAGGAAAAGAGAAAAGAGAAGAAAGAATAAGAGAATGAAAATAGAATAGAAATTAAAGAAATTAAGAAAGAAGAATAAAAGCACAAGAAGAGAAGAAAGTAAAGATAGAAGAAGAAGTATAACGACGCGGGCGAAACAGGACGGGCATCGGAAGATGCAAGTTAAGAAGAAGAAGTAGAAGAAAGAAGTAAACATGTAAGAAAAGAAGATAGAAAAGATGGAGATATTCGATGCGGTAAAGAAAAATATTGAATAGAAAAGATATAAAAATATTGAAATATAAGTAAAAAGAAGAGAACAGAAGAAGAGAAGATAGAGATAAAATAGACAAGAAGTAAAAAACACGAAGTTAACTGAAAAAGAAGAAAGAAAGAAAGTAAGATAGAAAGAAAGTAAACAGATTTCTTAGCATAGAAGAAGAAGAAGAAGAAAAAGAAAAAGACACACAAAGAAACCACACGAAAACGCATTCAAAACAGAGAAAATAGAAAAAAGATATAAAAGAAAAATGAAAACAAGAATAAAAGAACATAGAGCAAACACGTACATAAAAAGGACAAATAGAAACAGGAAGGACAAATATATAAAGAATAAATAGAAAAAGTAAAAAAAAAAATATTCAAAAGAAATAGACAGACATGTAATAGGATGAAGACGTTAAGAAGAAAATGAAGAATCTAGTAAGATAGCATTAATGTTAATTGTAAACAAGCAACAAAGAATAGAAAGACCAAGTGATAGATCCGCAACCAAGGAAAACGAAAGATAGAAGTAAGCATCAGAAGTCCTCTTTGCAACAGAAGAAGAGCCAAGAAAGATAAATAAATTCCGTCTCTCAGATGGGTTATTTGTCCACAACACACCCGTTTTATCCAAAAAAAATCCATTTTTTTTTGATGATTATAATTACGAAAATCCAACTACAAATTTAAGCAATTAATAAATTTAATGGTTTTTAATTTATTTAATTTATTGTTCGCCACTTAAATATTTAATTTTATTTATATTTTTTTATTTCATTTACAGTATTCATAACTTATTTTTTTTATTTATTGTTATTATAATTTGTTTTTAGGTAATTATGTAGATTAACATAGTATGGCGAAAAATCGATGTTTTTTTTTCGATAGTTTTGAAAAACGTTTTCCTTCCCTGCATAACTAACTATTATATATATATATATATATATATTATATATATATATAGTATTATATATAGTTATTTAATTAATAATATGTATATATATTATATGTATATAATATATATAGGTATATATAATATAATATATATCATACATATAGTATATATGATAGTATAATATAGTATATATATATATATAATAATATATATGAATATAGTAGTATTATATATATATATATATATATTAATATTATATATATATTGATATAATATATATACCTATATATATAAATCTATTTATATATATATAATATATATTATATATATTAATATATATATTATATATATATATAATAATATAATATAATATATATATATACTATATAATATCTATATAATATATATACAATAATATATATATTATTATATATATATATATTATATATAGTATATAACTATATAATATATATATATATATATATAAGTATATATGATATAATATAATATGATATGATATGATTGATAAGGTACAATATCTATATTATATATATATAATATATAATAATACTTATATGTATATTATTATAATATATATTATATATTGATATATAGTTTCTAATATATATAGTATATAATATTATATATATAGGTTATATATATATAAATTATATTATATATGTATATATATAAATATATATAATAATATAATAGTATATACTATATATATATATATATATAATACTAATTATGAATATATATATATATAATATATAAATATATATTATAGAAGTATTAAGATGTTGGCATCGTGTACCCTACAAGCTCTATCGAAATATCGATTTAAATATAATTATCACTAAAAATAATCGATGTTTCTACACCGAGTTTACTTACAAATATTAAGTTAGTTTTTCGATGGTTTTTACATTAAATTATATTTTAATCGTTTCCGTTTTAAAAGTGCGGTAATTGTACTGACGTCAAGCTACTCTCACTACTATACTACATTACTTTTGAATTTGTGAGTTCTTTGTAGTGAATAACTATACTAAAGACTACTACTAGCTAGCCAACTCTTTTTAAAAGGAACTACTACTACATTACTACTTACTACTAATTTACTACTTACTAGACCACTAACTCGTACTGAATACTACTACTACTGACTGGGAACTACATAATACATCACATAATAATAATAATGAGAGAGAGAGTAACACAGAAGAAGAAGAAGATAGAAAGAAGAAGAAAAAGTAATGTTGGGAGGTAGGTGACATGAAGAAGACAGAAGAAGAATGAAGAACACAGAGAGAAGAAGAAGAAGAAGAAGACAGAAGAAGAAGAAAGAAGAAGAAGAAGAGATAGAAGAAGAAGACAGAAGAAGAAGAAGAAGAAAGAAGGAACGAAAGAAGAAGAAGAAGAAGAAGAAAGAAGAAGAAGAAGAAAAAGAAGACGAGAAGAAGAAGAGAAGAAGAAGAAAGAAGAAGAAGAAGAAGAAGAAGAAGAGAAAGAGAAGAAAAAGAAGAAGAAGAAGAAGAAGAAGAAGAAGAAGAAGAAGAAGAAGAAGAAGAAGAAGAAGAAGAAGAAGAAGAAGAAGAAGAAGAAGAAGAAGAAGAAGAAGAAGAATATTTATTAATAATATTTATTAATAATATTTATTACTAATATTTATCAGTAATATTTATTAATAATATTTATTAATAATATTTGTTAATAATATTTATTAATAATATTTATTAATAAAATATTAATTTTAATATATTTATTAATAATATTTATTAATAATATTTATTAATAATATTTATTAAAAATATTTAATTATAATATTTATTTATAATATTTATTAATAATATTTATATTATAATTTATTTATTAATCAATATTTATTAATAATATTTTGACTAATATTTATTATAAATATTTAATAATAAAATTAGAATCAAATTTATTAGATATAAGAAATAAGTAAATAAGAATAATAATAATATAGTAAAAATGATTAATAATAATAATAAAAATGATATAATTAAAAATAATAATAAAGAATATATAAATAATAATAAAATAATAAGTAATAATTAATCAATAATAATAATAATAATAGATAATAATAATAATAATTATAATTATTATTATAATTATAGAAATTAATAATTATAATGTATAATAATACATATAATGCATAATAATATAATAAATAATGCAATAATACGATAATAATAATAATATAATTAATATATAAAAATAAGTAAATAATAATAATAATAATAATAATTAAAATAATTAATAATAATAATAATATATAATAATAAATAATAATAGATCAAAACTTATAATATGAATAATAATAATGAATAATATAATAATAATTAAATATTAATAATAATAATCAATAACAATAATAATTAATAAATAATAATAATAATAATAAAAATAATTACATACATAATTATAAATAATAATAATTATTGAAAAATAATAATAAATTACTAATAATAATAATAAATATTAATAAATAATAATAAATAATATTCATTTATAAAATAAAATTAAAATATATAAAAATAATATAATAATAATATATAAAATAATAATTAAATAATAATATAATAATAATTATAATATATAATTAATATAAATAATATAATAATATATTAACATCACAATCAAATAATAAAATGATAATAATAAAAATATAATAATAATAATAATAATAATAATAATAATAATAATAATAATAATAATAATAATAATAATAATAATAATAATAATAATAATAATAATAATTAATAATAATAATAATAATAATAATCAATATTAATTAAATAATATAAAATAATAATAATAATATAATTAATTAATAATAATAATAATGATGAAAAGTAATTGAAAAATAAGACTAAAGTTCATTTCACTTCGAAATACGCAACAGAAGGTTAGTACTGAATATCGAAATCGCAACTGTATCTGGCACTGGCACTGACGCTGGCCCTGTATCTGGCACTGACGCTGGCACTCACGCATGTAATAGTAATTCATTGATCTTCTCCATACATATGTTTATTTCTTGATAATGTTAATAAGTTTAATGATACGACTGTCAAACTGTGCTATATATTTCAGGATTCATATGTAATACACTATCATACTAATGTTCCATCTTATTAAAGCATAATTATATATATAATATATATATAATATATATATACCCCTAATATATATAATATTATAAATATAATATATATATATATTATATATATATTATATTATAATAGTAATATATTAAATATATATCTATATTATATATATAATATATATTAAATAATATATATATGTAATATAATATAATATATAATATAATATTATAATATTATAATAATTATAATAATATATTACAGATTGATATCTAATATGAGATATATATATATAATACTACTATATGTGTTTGCTGTGTATGTGTGTGTGGTGTGTGTGTGTGAGTGCTTGTGTGTGTGTGTGCGCGTATAAGAATAATCATAATTATAGTATATATATAATTATATATATATATATATATATATATATCAATAATATATATAATATATATATACTATATATATAATATAATATATACTTATAAATATATATTATATATATATTACAAATATAATATAATATTATATATATAGTATATCAATATATATATAATATTATATATATATATATAAATATATGATATATATATAAATATATATATATATATATATTATATATACAGTATATATATATATATTATATGAATATATATAATATAATATATATATATATATTACTAATATATATATGTATGTATATACACTATATATATGTGTGTGTGTGTGTGTGTGCGCGTATAAACGCGCCCTTCGCTGTGTGTGTGTGCGTAAATTTTTTTTCTATTAATTATAATTTTATGAATGTTATTTGAATTTTTAAATCAAAATTGCTTAATTAAAAAAAATGGAAAACAAAAAGTTTCCATTAGCAATAAACAATTCCTTTAATAATGTTATTGATAGCAGAACATAATATTTTATGTTAATATTCCATCGGTAATAATTCATGCGTCTTGCAAATGCCATAAAAGTTGTATTTCTTTTGCCAGAGGAATAATAATAAGGAATTTCTATTGACCACAAACATTCGGCGAATGAGCAAATCATTCTCAAACCTCTTATCGACGGTTGGCGTATTCCAATAACTTTGGTTGCTCGTGCCATAAATATCCTATATTTTACCGTATTATTATTATTATTATTATTATTATTATTATTATTATTATTATTATTAATATTATTATTATTATTATTATTATTATTAGTTAATTATTATTATTATTATTATTATTATTATTATTATTATTATTATGATTTTTATTATTATTATTAAATTTTGGCGGTTTTATTTTCTTGTTTTTTTTTTTTTTTTTTTGCTGTTGTTGTTGTTCCGTTGTTGTTCGTTGTTTGTTGTTTTGTGTTGTTGTTGTTGTTGTTGTTGTTGCTGCTTAATATCCTGTTTGTTATTTTTATCAACATTATGTTTGAGTAGCTTTTTCTTTTATTATTTTTTTTTACTAAAGTAGTTCTTTATATCTTTTAGAAAATATGAACCACGTGACTTTTGAAAACTGGGGCTGAGGGGGCTGAGGGGGCTGACTTGCCTCGGGGGGGGGGTGACAGAGAAAACGGTATAATGAATCGTAATAAATGAAAATTAATTTGAGTTATCAATCATAAAATATTTCACTTCAATTCGCAATAATATTACAGAAAAATAATTTTTATTATTATTATTATTGTTAATATTATTATTATTATATTATTATTATATTATAATTATTATTATTTAATATTATTTTGATACATTATTATAATTAAGTTATTATTCATATTATTATTATTATTATTATTATTATTATTATTATTATTATTATTATTATTATTATTATTATTATTATTATTATTATTATTATTATTAATATATAGTATGTATAATTTGAAATATGTAATTATCTTATAATGATTAAAAGCTTAATTGTTCAATCTCTTTATGATAATAGATAAACTGAAATATTAGAATATGATTGTTCGTAGATGATAATGACAGATAGATGAAACTGCTTAAAATTTATGACTAAAAATTATAAGTAAAAAGAAATAACAATAATAATAATAAAAAAAAATAGTATTAATAATAAAAATAATAAATAAAAATAATAAAAATAAAAATTATATAATTAAAAAATAAATAAAAATGATAAATAAAATAAAAAATAATAGAAAAATAAAAAAAAATTAAAGATGAAAATTAAAATTAAAATTAAAATTAAAAATTAATAAATAAAATTAATAATAAAACTTAAAAATAAAAATTAAAAGATAAATTAAAATTGAAAACGTTGTTGTCGATAACGAGAATCC
>JABUQX010059102.1:27500-34395 GCA_015478945.1 Trachelipus rathkii | reverse complement strand
AGGATCGTTATCACCAACGTGAAAATTTTATTTGGGCCCCATTCGAGTCACTCGCACTAGACCTCTGTTTCTTATTTTTAAAAAGTGGGTTCACCATACTCCCTTTCTCAAATAAAACTCCTTCTCTTTAAACGACCAAACTTCAAACTAATCTTAACACCTATATACTTCCTCGACACCCACCTACCTACAATCTCTAATCGCTACGCTGCACATTTCAGGATCGTGTAGCTATACCACCTTCAACTAGCAACGTCTCATTCTTATCCATGATTGCACTTTCGCACAATTTTATCAGTTCAACTATTTGCACAGAGTGGAAATACATAATTTATTTATTGGTTTTCTTAGCCAGAGGACGGAGCGACCTGATTAAGTCAATGAGGAGGAAGATTTTAATGTAAGCTGTACCGAAATATTATCATTGTTACCATTCTAAATGATTCAATGTCAGGGACTATTATCAACCTATTAGTTTATTTCGGGGGAGGCAACAAGACGGCTACTTCTTCGTTTAACTGAAAACTAGGAACGTAAACGCGATGATCAGTCGTAACCATACTCGATCTTCTGTGCCTTTTAGCTTGGAGGTAGTAGTGTTTACGAATGGTATCAGTGGCGACCTCACAAACAATGAACTTGTCTATACTTATGAGTCTGTTGTTAACACATCAAATTGCTCAGACGTTCGAATATAGTCGGCCTAATGCTTCATGTTTTCAGCTAACCGGGACAATGCATCGGATTCTTGATGATTTGGGTCTTCCAACCTTCCATTTCACATCCCACACCACGTTACTACATTAAACCCTGCTTCTTTATACCTATCTTCTTGTTTCATGGTGAGATTGTAGCGGTCAACAGCCGATACGCCATGCAGCTTACCTTTTCCTTTATTGCAGTCTTTATGTCCATGCCATGCACAACCATGGTATAAGAAAGCAGTTTTCACTCCTTTTACATAACCAAACCCGTCAGGGTAAAGCCACTTGTTCTTAATTTTGAACCCCTTCTCTCCACCGTTACGAGCATGCCTTATGTCTATATTGTTCAATTTTTCTTGATACAAGAGCCAGCGAATTGCTTCATAGGTGAAAGGTTTAGGGTTCTCTCGACCTAGAATAGTAATTTTTTCCTTAGGCATAAACACATTTTTATAAAGTGTAAAGCATAAAGAGGCAATTGTTGATGTTGTTATCTAGACAGTCTATATCAAATTCTTTAATGAAGCTACCTCTAAACTTCTCAAAACATTTTCTTAGTATATTAACATCTTGTACACAGTACTTTTCACATTCTTCAAAAAAATATTGTATTCTTTGCTATGAAACTTATCTATAGTACCTTCAATTCTAGGCTTTTCATCTGTTGACATTTTATCTACATCGAAGAATTTCTTATCAGGATAGGTCCTTTATAATTCAATGTATCTTCATCTTAAAGAATGTATAGCGCGAAAAGAAACCTTGGAATTGTCTTGTTCACTAAACACCCAATGCATTTGGTAGCGTTTTCAACATGCAACATGCGTAGTGAAAAGCAATGTATCCCTGAAGTGTTATATTTCCATCGACCCATTGGAAATGATTTATTACCTCTTTTAAGGCTTTCTGCTCGATTAGGAATCTGAACTTGGTGGCGTCAGGTAATGATGCATTATACGAAACTGCATGATCAAATTTTCACCCATTATATGCAGCACAGTACTTTGACTGGGAGGTTTTTCTCTGAAAATCCATTCAGGAAGTCTATAAATTGATTCACAGGTGTTTTTTCGGTCTCTAATTTAAATGTTCTTGTTCTTGGACCACAATGTGAGCATACCTGCTCACCTTCCTTATCTGTACACATTTCGCATATCATCTGGCTTACCAGTAAATAAGGACGCAATTCTATTATTCTTCTTTCTTTATCATCATATCCTTTATCTTCCTGGTATGTCTCGATATCATAGTAACATGTATAAACCACCGGATCAGTATCTTTCTTCTTTTTAATTTTCTTTTTCATGTAGCATATATGATATTCGTCTTCTTTATGCTCATATAATGTACTGCATGTTTTGCAGTAAGCTTTTGTGCAATCGTGTTTGAAATTACCTTGGCGATCAGCATTTATTTGCACAAGGCAGAGTGTACAAATCTTAATTTTCTTGCCACGGATTATTATCTTGATGTTTTTTAAAACGAACTGCATTTAAAATCGCGATTACATCACGACATTCATGTATATACCATCGTTGATCAAACGAGCCTTGCACTTATTCGTATAGACCTGTCTACTCCATAATGTTCACAGTCTATTTATGCGCGATTATTATTATGTTTGAAAGCTGTACAATAAGTGCAAAGATACCGCTTATCTTATCATGCCGTGTTTTGGGGTAGTCCAAAACATTAACTTTAGCTATCTTCTTTTATAGCATTAGTATGATTTCATCCATATGACCTTAATGTATAAAGGGTCATTATGTTCTCGTTAGAGTGGATTATAAAGTTATTTTTACTCCTTTACATTCAGGACCGATACGATTTATACGCATTTTCGACATTATCGATTTTTTCAAATCGTATACTATGAAAGAATCTGTATATTACATACCACATTTTTTAGCTAATGCTTCTGCCTCATTCTCAATTGTACACGATTGTATATGTTTGACCTTTACACATTCTCTCGCTATTTTCCTAAACAAAACGACGGCTTTAAAGGCACAACCTACATTCCCTTTCTCTAGATGGACTTTACTAATGTAACGATGCTCGAAACTAAGATTTTGTGGTTCGGAATGCGATCGGTTTCACCAGTCATTGCCTTTGCTTTAAGCTACATTGAACACAGTTCGCTATTATTTGAATTTGGTAAAGATGCCTGAATCACCGGAACTGGAAGACCTTCAAGCGTCCTCATTTATCTCTTTCACCCCAATATTGTCCAGTATATCCCTGTAACTGATATTTACGTAGTATTCCGGTCAGGCGACTGATCATCACCAAAAGTGAAGTTAATCCACCCTCATACGAGCCCTGTCATAATCTAAGTCTTGTAATACAACATTAATGACTTCGCTTACAACCATTTCAAACGAGGCTTCAAGAGATCTCTGGTCCATGAAAAAAGTTTTCAGTAATAATCTTAACTTCATGGTATGACGTATTCCATTGATTTTTTAGTTTCTACTACAGAGTGTTGACGTTATGTCCGTTATAGTGGTCTTTCTCTTTTTATACCAGCATTCATCATCGAAGGGTTAGCCTGGAATAAATAGTTATTATTATTTATGATACAGGAAACAAATTAAAATCAAGTTTTCAAAAAATTAGCGGCACTTATACAACTAATGATATTAGTTTAAACACTAGAATATGTTTTCATTACTTATATTAATATATTTACCACACACAACAAAACACATACCTTTTTAAAGGGTGCCATGATGACGTCACGAGGATGCTTTTTACTCGATGGATAGAGGTGATATTAACACGTTCTGGCAAGCAATATTCTTTTTAGACATGTGGCAAATATCATTTCCCTTTATTCGGTTAATTAATTGATGTTTTAATTAACTAAAGTTATTATTTCATTTAATGTATTACAAGGGTTATTTTTAAATGAGACAAATATATATATATATATATATTATATTATATATATATATTATATATATATATATATTATATTATATATATATATATATACTTAAAGAAAAAAAAATCTTACCTAGCTGAATAAGTAATTGATTGAAAATCCTCATGTGTATAGAGTATAAGAAACTTGGGGATGATGATAAAACAGGACAACGAAGGTGCTTAAGTGTGGATCGTAAATAGCTCTTTATCTCATGAATGCCCACGAGTGAGTTACGCCGCTTTATAATATAAATCAGCTCCCCAATCTATAACAGTGTGCCCAAATAACCTCTTTATGTTGCACTGGTGCAAAACTTCCGGTGTTGTTTAATAATAGAATAGGTATTGCATCACCTTTATGCAGAGGATATAGCATTAAAGGCATTTTCTGTTTCGCTGTTGATTTTCTGAAAGGGGGCGGAGCCTAAAAAGAGATAAACCTAAAAAAATTATTCAGGTTTTACTATTGGGTAATGTTTTGTTGTGTGGTGTGTGTGTGTGGTGTGTGTGTGTGTGTGTTGGGTAGGATGTGTGTGGTGGTGTGTCATTCATATCTTGTTTCATTTACAATAGTATAGGTCAGGGATATGATAAATCTTTGTTGAAATATTACGTGTAAATGTAAAATTAAATTGCAATAGGTTAGAGACTGCGTTTGAAAAAGTGGTGAATAGGTTACGTTTGTGGCATGTAATGTTAGTTACTTACTGTTGCCAAGTATGGAACTTTTGTTAATGTTAACAGTTTATTCATCTTTAAGGTGTGTCAGGTTTGTCGCTTTACATTATTTTCTTAGTTCATGTTAGCTTTATCACTGCTGTTAAGTGTGGAACTTTGTTAACGTTTACAGTTTATTCGTGCTTAAGGTGTGTTAGGTTTGTCTTTGTACATTATTTTCTTAGTTCAGATGATGCTAAGTAATCTTTATTAATGTGGAAACTTCTGGTACGTCAGGCATATATTGGTTTGATCTATTGTATAAAGAATTGACTTTCTGTTATGTTTATTCCAAAATGATACTCAAAATGTTGACCTTAATCATAGATCAATAGATCAATATACATCATAGAATGGTGGAAGGTGGGTGGGTGGTTTGATTTACTGATTTACTGATTTAGGGTATGTAAAAACGTAAATTTTAGTAAAAATTTTGACTTAAATCAAGACAATAGACAATAGACAATAGATCAATAGATCACAACTCGACAGGAGGGTGGATGGTGGTTTGTTTACTGATTTACTGATTTAGGGTATGTAAAACATGACAATTTTAGTAAAAAATTTGACCTTATCAATAGATCAATAGATCAATAGATCAATAGATCAATAGATCAATCAGATTCAATAGATCCAGGATGGACTGGAGGGAGGCATGGATGAGTGTTTTGATTTTGTGATGTACTGCTTATAGGGATGTAAAAACGTTAAGATTTTCTGCGTTATAAACATGAACAGTATAAAAAAAAATTAACAAAACAAAAAAGTTTTAAGCAATAAAAAAAAAAAAATTAAAATACTAAAAAAAATGTAAAAAGTAAAAAATTTTTAAAATAACCAAAAAAAATTGAAAAAAAAATTAAACACAGAAGTATAAATGTAAATAAAACTTATAAAAATAAGTTTAGAAAATAAAAGATTAAAAGCTAAAAATTAATAATTAAGTTAACCACAAGAATAAATGCAAAATAAAACAGTCTATATAAAATATTAAACAAAAGTTTGAATGATTAAAATTATTTGAATATAACATCGAGTAGATCATCCGATAATATAAGTGAAAAAATTAAACACAACGTATAAATGTAAAAAGTAGGAATAAAAATAAAGTTAGCAAATAAAATTATAAATAAAAATAAAGCTAAAAATAAAATATAAAGTTAAGCAAAGGAGAAATCCTAAATATTTCTTTAACGAAAAAATTTAAACACCAAAGTATACAATCTAAATAAACTATATAAAAAAATTAAGTTAGGAAAATTAAAAAAATTAAAAATTGAAATAAAAAATTAAACACGATGATTAAATGTAAAATAAAACTTACCAAAAAATAAATATAAGATGAAAGTTAGAAAAATAAATTTAAGAAAAAATAAAAAAAATAATTGAAAATACAATAAAATAAAGGGTGAGAAAATAAAAAAAAAAAAAAAAAAAGTAACATAACCGTTAAAATTACACAGAAAATTTAAATTTAAAAAAAAATTTATAAAAAAAAAAAAAAAAAATAAAAAAAAAATAGTAAACAGTATATGCAGGTTTTCAACTTAGGTTAAAAAAAAATTATTTTATCGTTTATAAAAAGAAATGAAGATTTGAAACAATAAATTTAGTCTTTCAAGTTAGAAAATAACGGTTATCTTCAATGCGATGCATTGACGATATGTACTCTTAGACAGAAGGCAGTTATGTAAACGAAGTTAATGATATGGTAGTATCTTAACGATTGATGTTTACTATGTCGGCACGCACCGCTCCGCACCCGTGCCACTACAAACTCTGATTCTTTTTTCGAATCGTCTCATTCTTTCATTCTTCTTCCTTCCTCTCTCCTCTTCCTTCCTCTTCTTCTTGCTTCTTCTTCTTCTTCCTGTTCTTCTTTTCTTCTTCCTTTTTTGCATTCTATGCATTTCTTTTTCTTCTTCTTTTTTCAGGAAGGGACCCTTCCTCCGGCAGGGTCCCTGGAATCCGAAACGAATCCAACTCCGACTCCGTCTCCGACTCCGACTCCTCTCGACTCCGACTCCGACTCCTCACACCCAGCCTCCAAGTTTCAGTTTCTACGATCATTTTTAATTTTTAAGGGGGGCAGCGTCCCCCTTACGAGGGGACGCAGAGGCGTAATCTCATCTCCGACGCAGATACGTCATCATATAACTCACATTCAAATTTTAGTCCGATTCGTTAAGCCTAACATGGTTTTCAGGACGAATTGACCTTGGCGCTAAGGGGCCAACCACCCTTAGGGGTGACTAGGTCACCAAAAACTCCCCTTGAATCAGTTTATTACCAACAAGTAATCATATTCCAGTTTGAGGCGATAGCTCATTCTTCATTTTAAAAAGGAGTGTATTGTGTTGTTGTATGCGCACGCGCAGCGTATAAGAAATAAAACAAACAAACACAGACAAACTTCGGTTTTGTCGTTTGTCGGTTGATAGCCCTGCGGGCTATCAATCCTCCCCCTAAGCCTAATATATCTCTATTCATTTATATAGAAAAAAGTTGCCTCGGGACTGGCCGACTTACTACTTTCATCATTTATG
>JABUQX010059102.1:0-22500 GCA_015478945.1 Trachelipus rathkii | reverse complement strand
ATATTATATTATATATATATTATATATCTATATATATATATATATATAGTCACTTATATACCCGCGATATATTATTAATACATTCCACTCACTCTCATGATACAACTACCCTCCTCCCCTATATCGTCATAACCCTCTATATACCTAATACCTATACTAACCCTAACTAATATTCCGATATCATATATATATATACCTACTAATCATATATATTATATATATATACTATATATATTTATTTTATTATATTATATATATAATTATATATATATATATATCTATAGTCAATTATATATATATATTAGAGTTATATATATATATTTTTAATAATAATTATACATATAATAATTATATATATTACTTATATTATACTATTATATATATATATTATTATATATATGATATACTATATATATTATTATATATAATCTAAGTATATAAGTAACACTATATAATATAGATTATGGCATGGTGATCAACAAAGAATCCAAGTACATATCGGATTACAACTTGGAACCACCACCACCCACCGGTACTGACTAAAACCCTGCTGGCGAAAAGGCAAATCCATATTCAATGGAATCATGGGTCGTGAACACACGACGTTAAGAAGCAATTAACAGCCCCAACACCTCCCGTGCTTCTGAAGTAGGTTGAAACATTCCTCGAGGCACCTCGCCCTCCTAGTACAATACATTTGTATTTATTTATTTCGTACATAGAAAATCATAGTAAGTTCAACATCCCCACTCCAATATGTAGGTGTTCAAATGTTACGTTTCTGAAGAGATGCAAGCTTTCTGCCCATTGGCCAGGCGTAATTTCGACGGAGATGCGACCATAATCTGCGATTGGGACCTGAAGATGACCGTGGTATTGGCTTTTTACGCGTTCACCCCGTCTTCAAAACCTATCGCAGATTATTATTCTATGGGGTCACCAAAAGGCCCCAACATTATCTGCAATTATTATAATATAATTCTATATATATTATATATATATATAACTATATTATAAGATTTACACTATAAATAAATTACCATATACTATAATCGACTATAACTATTACTCCCTAATCTATATATATTACATATATATATATATTAGTTATACATATATTATATAGATATATAATTACATTATACTATACCCACAACCCGTACTATCACTCAATATATATCATATAATATATAGGTACTATCCATATAACATACTATACGCTCCATATATTTATATATCACTCATAGTGATACTACTTATATATAGTATAATATATTATTATATCTATATTATATTATTAGATATATATTATTTAAAAAAACTTTAAAATATATGGAAAATGTCACAATTGAATTCTTCAAAAATTTTCTAACTTTAAAAGTCAGGCCATTTTCTTATAGGGTTACACTTTGAAACATTTTCCCTTTTTCTCATTGAACGTGTATTATACTCGTAGTCTATATATATATAATAGTAAAATATATATATAGATATATATATATATATATATATAATTATATATGCATATATATATTGTATACCCCCATATTAATATTAGAATTTATTTATATATTTACATATATATATTATATATAGTATTTTATTATATATATATAATATATATATATTATATATTATTATATATATATATATTATATATATATAATAATATCATATATATATATAATATACATATATATATCAGGGCGTATATATAGGGTAGGCCGGGTAGGTAGCTCCCTACCACATATTTTTTGAGGTATTTAAAATAACTGAAATTTCAAATTTAAAATTTCAAATTATTCAAAATTGCAAAAAGTTAAAAAAGAAAATCATTTAAAACATTAATTAAAAGAAAAACAACCACAATAAAAATAACTATAATAATAATTGATTCATTTAGATTCTCGCTTCCTACCTCCTCCGATCTTAATAGTAACAATTTTTTACCCCACGCGACGAATGACGTCATTTCCTCCGTCAACTTATAATGGAGCGGGTTAGTCTGTCCTACCTATAATAATCGATTAAATAATCGATAATTAATCGATCGATTAATTCCAGTAAATATGTCGAAAATATTGTGGGCTTGTGGCAGTTTCTTTGAAATTTTTGTAATCGAATGTTGTGATTGGTTCTTGCATTTGATAATTAATTTATACCATAAACTTTTTTTAAGTGGTAATTTGCATTATATACATTAAAATTAACCGTGAAATTAATGCTAATGGGAGTAAGTGTAGATTTTATATTAAAGAAAGAACGCTTTAAAAACTTATCTATTAAAACGAGAGCTCGATTTTAAAAAAATGATAGGCCTAAGAAATTACTCAATTGGAATGGGATTTAAAATTAAGTTTTTGGTACATATATGAAAACAAGCTTTTCATACAAAATAAATAGGTTACGCTATACTATAACTATTAAAATATAGTCTTTCGACTGGTTTTCGTTGGCTATTATTTATCTACTATATATTATATATACTAATAATAATATATTATATATATATATATATACTATATATAAGTATATATATATATATATATATTATATTATATATTATATATTATTATATAATATATAGTAATATATTATAATATAATATACTATAATATTATATATATATATATATATATATATTACTATACTATATATATAATAGATATAATATATATATAAACTCTGCCTACCCAAGTGTATTCTTCCAGGTACGCCACTGCTAACATCAAAATTTTTTTTTTTAATGAGTTGTTTTTTATAATATTATAGATATAATATACATATATATATAATACTATTTTATATATATATTTAGACTATATCTATAACTATATTATTATTATGATATATATATATATATTTTTTATATATATATTATATATATATATAGATATATATATATATATATAATATATTAATATATTTATTATATATACTCACAACTACTATATATTCATACGTACTATATATATATATATATTATATTATAAATTAATATTTATAATATATATTATTATATATTATACTTATATTATATAGATATATTAAATTTCCCAATCTTCTATATTATATATATACTTATAATACTATTTCATTATATATATATATCATATATATTATATATATCTATAATAATATATATATATATATATATTATATATCCTAATCTATATATATGTTAATAGTTCCTTCTATTTAAATCCTATTACCTATATATAAATCTTTTCACAATCCCCATTGGCTTCTAATATATATACGATACTAATATATATATATATTATACCATACCATCTACAAATAAATTGAACTATAGCTACACCAGATCATCAGATATATATATATATATGCGCCAGCAATATATACTATCATATATATATATATACTATATCAGAGGCGAATCCTAGTACTCGTGCTGCTCGTGTCTTAGCATCGATGATTACATCCTATATTAAATTAATTATTACAAATTTAGCTACTTTTTAGTTGTTATTGATATGTTACGATAATTTTCTTTATTTTTCAGCGAAAATTGGATCAAATGCTGAGTATAATACGTAATATATATAAAATATATATGCAAAATTTGAAACAAAAAGTGTTAAAACATTGCGACAGATAAGCTTAATTTTCTATCCATTAAAAAAATTGAAAAAGCGTTGACTGTTCCGGGACACTCAAAATCGCAATAGCGGAATTTGTGCTCTGAGAATTAGACAGTATATAATTGTTTATATTGTTGTCTTTGACATCACTTAGTCATATTCGATACAAAGATTTCAAACAAACTACCACAAACCGCCACAACTTGTCGTACTTTTTCGCACATTTCGTACATATTTACGGGCAGAGAACGTTTATTCAACATATTATTTTTGATTATATAATGAGGGATATGGGGTATTCTACTGAGATCCTAGATCAAGCGCTTGCTTATACAAAAATGATGTTCATTTCTTGTCTTGTTTGTTTTCTTAGAACGGTTCTTAATGGAGTTTTTAGAGGTGCAAGAAATGACTTTCAACTTTGTGGAAGATCAAGAACGCAGCTAGCGAGCACGAGAAATTCCAAATAGAAGTTCGCCAATTATTCAATCTATAGCTATTATCTATTGGGTTTCTTATCTTTATAATTACATATTGATGCAAAAACGCTCTCTATATTCTCTCGAACCTCAACCTTTTAAATGG
Organism: Trachelipus rathkii; assembly: GCA_015478945.1. Classification (NCBI taxonomy): domain Eukaryota; kingdom Metazoa; phylum Arthropoda; class Malacostraca; order Isopoda; family Trachelipodidae; genus Trachelipus; species Trachelipus rathkii. The sequence continues at coordinate 18,310 of JABUQX010059102.1, read as the reverse complement.
ACCATCTTTTATCTCAATTCAGCCACGTATAACTCCGTCACATTTTACCACTTAACTCTGCTTCCATGGTGCTAAGCGTATTAAAACTTAAAGACACCTACCACAGCTCTGCTAGGTAGGGGGGGGACGGCTACCCTTACCCGCCTACCCCTCAAGACGACCTGTATACGCTGCATGACTTAGCAGTCCTATATAAAGGCTATCAAACTCAACTACTCGACCAATTGTACCCCTATCATAAACCTAGCGACATTATAAAAACAGTACGTACATGACCCATATATACTACAAAGCATCAAGATATATAATATATATATACTATTATATGCTATATACTATATATCTATTGGAGAGAGAGAGAGAGAGCCCGAGTAGTAAAAGTTACTGGAGTCGCCGCTGATAATAATATATATATCTTTATATATATTTAATATATATATATTATTATAATATATAATAATAATACTATATTATAATATATATATATATAATATATATAATATATAATTTATATATTATATATATTAGCTAATTACATACTAGAGAGAGATTAAATTTATAATATAATAACTAATATATATTTAATTGTTACATGCACATTGAGCTGTACATACAGTACTGTACCGTAGACAAGTTTTTTTTTTATTATTAAGAAATTATAGATTTTTTCATTTTATTTTAAATTAAAGAGTTTTAAATCTTGTTATTTTTTATATTCTTGATTTAGACGAGTTTAGAAATCATGATCTACACTAGCATGTTACTTCACTTTTTATCTGTCTCACAAAAGGATTTCTTGCAAACTTGAATTTAGATATTCTTAGTTAAATAAGCTATTCAATTATAGCCAATCAAGAGGATAACTATTTTCATTGGTATTTAGACTGGAAAGTTGGCATAGTATTTCTAGATCATTTTTCCAGAGATAAATTATTTGTATTCTTAAATTATTTTAAAAAAAAAATAATATTATGTTATTATTTTGGGGCTCCTATATCCCTCCCACTTTTCTCCGTTTTACACGACGCGGCTAAAATTACCTTTATATATAATAAAGCAAAAATATATGAAATTTAGACTTTTACCTTGCTTTTATCCCAATGGAACATCATCCGTTCTAATTGAATTCCCTTTCTGACGGTCCTAATCTAAAACTTTTTAGAAGACCAACTTCTCGTTCGAAGGAAAATTGCGAATTCAGTTCATCGTGAACAAATGCTTTATGCTATCTTCGTAACGTTCTTATTCCAACATTCTTACTCCTAGATTATATTATATAATATATATAGATAGTATATATATATATATATATTTATAGGATATATATATATATATATAGTATATGATATATCTATTATATATATATATTTATATATTATATATAGATATATGTATGAATGCAGGTTACGCATCCGCATCCGCGCAGCATCCGCACATTATTAAAGGCCCGCGTCCGCATCCGCGCTTTGGCCGGCGGATCCCGAACGGACGTGCCATGTTGAGATTTTGAAAAAGAATTTTTTAATAAAATACTTGAAGATGAATCTACGCAAATTTAAATGAGAGACATGGGATTCGACTCAACTCGTGATATGTGACTCATGATTCGCACAGCATGAAGTTCATTAATAATTTGAGGCAACAGAAGTCACATGAGATTAGGGGTGCAAAAAAAATCAGCGCCTCTACAGCTCTGTCTCCGATGTAATACCTTTAATTTCTCGCTACGCTAAGAAGCATGTTGAACATCTTCAAATGAAATGATAGACGCTGCTTAAGAAGATGAAAGATGGTATAAAAACTAGAGCTACGAAAAGCTCTGGTTCTGTGAAATTAGAGGAATTTCATTAGTATTGCAAGCCTTTTACTTAGATCCCGTTTTTAAAGGAAGTTTTTTGCACACAAATTTTAACAGTTAAATCGTCAACTTTGTGTTGCAGTTGAAAAACTTCAATCAAACAGTCTCTATTTAAAAGCACCATTAAAAGGAAAAAACGAAATCTTCAGAACCAACACCTTCTACAAGTAAATCAATAACAAATTCACTGGAAGAATTTTTACAGTGCAGTAGTGATGAAGAAACACAAGCATTACCGAAAAAGATGGCTAGTGCAAAATGATTGAAAACTATCACAAGAAAAAGGACTACATACAAATGATGATCCTAACAGTTGGTGGAAAAGCAAATGTTCTGCCACGCTTGAGTAAAACTTGCAAGGAAATACTTGTCCTGTCCCCAACTAGTGTTCCAAGTGAGAGCGTATCTTAACAAGCTGGGCTAATATATATGAAGAGAAACAGGACTCTCAGCGAAAAGGCCAGAAAAATTGAATTTCTCAAAGGCACAACCTTCCTATATTTGAATTTCAATAATAGTGCAAAAAGTACTATAATCCATTGTAAAATCTTTTTCATTTAAGGTCGGAGGCTTGGGGACACAGAGCCGTTGGGGAGTGTGCATTTGAAGTTTCGCGGTCCCGGTCGCGCATCCTGGTAAATTATTAATTATTAGAATGTGGCTAAAAATCGAATATCTACTATAATAATTATATTATAATATATATATATATATATTATATATATTATATAATTATAATATACTATATATATATATATATCAAACATCCGCATCCGTATTCGGCGGATGTTAAAATCAAACAACCGCATCCGCATCCGCGGATGCGAAAAAAAATGACATCTGCTGCCAGCACTATATTAGTATATATAATATATTATAATATCATATTTATATTATATATATATATATATAATATATACTATATAATATATATAATATATATATATATATATATATATATATATATACTATGTATATTATATATATATATTATATATATATATATATATATATATATATACTATATATATATAATTTAATTTATTATATAATATATATATATATATATATATGATATATATATATATAGCAATTACTTTCAATTTAGAACGCAATTTTCTATTCACTTTGAGGATATACGAAACAATATAATTTTTTCCTCTATGTTTTTATTAGGTGTGGTTTTATCGATGAAACCTTCATTTTTATGGAACGTAAATTCATTTTCCCTTCAATAAACATTCCGATAATTATTCCTCACTTATTGATTTTTGACATTGATTTCATTACGCTTTATAAAGAAATTTAAATTAGTCTTAAATCAGACAGCCATAATATGATTAAGGAAAATGTTTGTGACTATACATATATATATCTATATATTATATATATATATTATATATATAGATTATATATTATTAGATTAATATATTATATATATATATATATATTATATATATTACTATATATATATATATATATATTATATATATATATATACACGAGTAGTAGTATATATATGATAATTATATATATATATATTATATATATATAGATAATATATTATAATATATATAGAGATATATATATATATATATATATATCATATACATATATATATATATATATAATATATACCAGTATTATATATATATATATATATAATATATATAATATATATTCTATTCTATTTACGTTTCCTTTCTTATATCTTTTTATTTTTTATATATATAAATATATATATATTACGATTGTTTTTCATTAATATATGCAGTAGCATAAATCGTTAGGCGCAAAAACTGAATTTTCGTATAAACTTTTTTCCATTTTTATTTGAAAAGAAAATTTTATTTGACTTAAAAACAAGATATTTCTGCTACGAAAAGTTTCCTTTGGAATAAAATGTATGTTAAATTATTACTTTCATTAGTTTATATATTAAAAATAACATTAAAATGCCCCAAACTTTGTTGAAATAGCAATAATAATGATAATAATAATGATGATAATAAAGACAATGTCATGAAGATAATGATAGTAGTGATTATAATAATGATGATGACGATAATATACTAATAATGATAATAATAATAAAATAATATAAATGAAAGTGATTTACTTAATAATAATAATAATAATAATAATAATAATAATAATAATAATAATAATAATAATAATAATAATAATAATAATAATAATAATAATAATAATAAAATATATAATATAATATTAATAATAATAATGATAAGAATAATAAAACTAAGTTTTAAGGTAAATAATAATTAAAATAATTGTCATCATTTAAAAAATAATTTTAATATTATTATTATTATTATTATTATTATTATTATTATTATTATTATTATTATTACGGTTTATTATTATACTTTTTAAGTATTCGAAAATATAGTTTATTTACTTTTATTATATTATTAATGTGATGCATGACGATGATGATGAATTAATAATAAGGATGATATATAATAATTATGATTTAATAATAATGATATAATAAATAATAATATAATATATTCTTAGCTTAATAGTAAAGAAAAATTTTATAATCCATATGGAGAATGATAATGCCAAATTGATAAATGATAGTAATAGCATAATGATAATGATATGATAATGATAATGATAATTGATTCAATAATATAATAATAATGAATAATAATATTATAATAAGTAATAATTAATAATTACTAATAATAATAATAATATAATATACAGAATAATAATAATAATCAATAATAAAATAATATAATAAAATAATAATAATGTATGCTAAATTATTCCTTTCATTATTTTTTATATTAAATATTGAATATACATTAAAATGGCCCAAAACTGCATTGACATAGCAAATAATATGATTAATAAATAATAATGATTGCATAATAAAGACAATGCTTATGAGATTAATAGGTCCGATTTCCGCACAATAACAACGATGATATAATAATAATAATAATATATAATAATAATAATAATAATAATATTAATATAATACATTAATAAATAATTAAGTAATTAATAATAATAATAATAATAATAATAATAATGAATAATAATAATAAAAAAATAATATAATAATTAATAAATAAAGATAAGATAATAAGATAATAATTATTGATGATAATGATGATGATTTATATTTACAGATAAATAATAATAATAATAATAATATAATAATAATATTAATAATATAATAATAATATAATAATAATAATAATATAATATAATAAAATAATAATAATAATAATAATAATAATAATAATAATAATAATAATATATTAATATAATATATAATAGATAATAATAATAATAAATAATAATAAGAATAATAATAACAAAAATAATTAATAATATAATAATAATAAATAATAAGTAATAATATAAATTAATAATAATAATAATAATATGAATAATAATAATAAAATAATAATAATATAATAATAATAATAATAATAATAATATATATATAATATAAAAAATCAATAATAATAAAAAATCATATAATAAAAAAAATAATAATATAATAATAATAATAATAATAATAATAATAATAATAATATAATAATAATATAATAATTAATAATAATAATTAATAATAATAATACATAATAATTAACATAATTAATAAATAATAATTTTTCTCGTAGATTTAGGTTTATGACTTAAAATTTTAAGTTGTGGTAATATCTACGACTACTGACCAAGAAAACAGATAAAATTGCCAGACTAAGACAAATCACTGCACATATTGAAGCTACTCTGTTAATCTCTCACAGGGGTTTGCATTGTTGAAGCATGTTTCTTAAGACGTTGCAGATTATAAAAAGCGAAGCATAAACTTAATTATTACCTTTTCGTAGTTAAATTTGAAGTTGAAAGGGTTAAATATATATTTTTTTTTAAATTTTTTTTTGTACTTAATTATCATTTTTTTATTTTATACACTTATAATTCCGACGTCTATTCTTTAATAAAAAATGATTTATATGTCTTTAAAGAATCCGACGTAAAAGTCGATTGAGTAATCTTAAGCGTAGACTGAGTTCGTTTCAGGCAGAATATATATTTACTTTTTTGTTTTTACTATTACTTAAACTTGAAGTAATCTTTTCAGATGGGAACAGCAGAAATAAACCTATACCATGTTTAAGCTTTTTTCTCTTATAAATAATTTATGCGAGTTCAAAGTCGAATTTGAAATGTTGAAGATCATTTTAAAGTAATAAAAATATAATTAAAACTCATGTATTAAAATTGCTGTGCAGATGTTGTTTTTAAAAAAGGGACGTACACAACAGGGAAGGAAAGGAATAGCAATCTCCGAGGCAGGTATTCGAATAAATCTACATCCTTTGTGTTGCGAGGATCATTGAAACATGTGAATGAACATCGGAAAAAAAGTAGAGTTAATGTTGCGGTATAATGTTTGCGATATTACGTCTGAGAAGTTCCCCCTTAAACTTATTTGAATCTGAAAAAATTCAGCTTATTAGTTTCTTGCTTTGGTCTTGATTGTTTTAAAAGATTAGTTTAAGAGGAGACCCTCCAGACATGTGAACACTACTTTAAAAATGAGTGATAAGATACTAACTTTTTTCTATTGGAGTTTTGTAAAGAATAAAAAATTCTCTGTAATCTAAACTAACACAATTTAACATTTTGAAGAAAGACTCCCAATATTAATAATATTAATGCTAAAACAAAAAAATATTAATTGTTTATGCTGAAGCAAAAAGTGTTTATAGTCGTTATACAGATGCATTATGACATTATGGAATTCGGAATAAAAATATTGGAGAAACGGAGATATATGAGGGAAGAGGAAGCAATGAAGGAAAAGAAATATACTATATATATATAGTATATATAAATATATATTATAATATATATATTATCTATTTATATAATATATATATATATATTATATATATATATATTATTATATATATATATATATATTTATACTATATATATATATATTAATATATATATATATATATATACTTAATATATATATATATATATATAATATAGTATATATATATATATCTATATATATTATATATATAATATATATATATGTGTATATAAATAATATATATATACTATAATATATATATAATATATAATATATATTATATATATATAATTATATATATATTATATATATATATATATATAATATATATATTATAATAGCACTGTTCAAAATCTCTTCCAAGAGTTTTTCATGATCATTGAAGTTAATGGTTTTAGAAGAAAGAAATAGAAGATTAAAGTTCATTATTAGGCTTCTACCGTAGCTCAGCGACATCGAGAGAGAGAGAGTCGAAAGGTATTGACCTGGGTTCGAGCCTTAGTCTGGATAACAGTAGCAATTACCTGAGAAGTTCCCTCCTTGAATGGGCTATGCCATTAGGTGTGACTTATTCTATTTATAAAAAAAGTCATATAAGAATAATAAATTGCATTTTGAAAATTAAATTCATTCTCATTCTTAAGAAAAATAATTAAAATATATAAAATAACAATAGAAATTGCCTGACGCAGTCAATACGCTTATTGAGGTCTTTTTTTCTTAGAAATATTTCACACAGTTCATCACCCTAAGACTCTTCAGAAAAGTTGTTTTGATTCTGGACTGGTCCAGAGGTCATTAACCTAAACAGAATAGGTCCTCTTAATTCGCTAACAGGGCAGGCAATCCACTTACCTTTCTAATTTTCTTCCCATGAAGAACTAAATGTTGAGCTCTCATCGCATCCCACAATCATATTGCGAGGGTAAATTACATAATTACATGTACTAACAGAAACAACAAGTCAATATATATATAATATATATATATAATAATTATATATATATATATACTATAAATATAAATTATATATATATATATTTATATATATATATAATATATTAAATAATATATTATAATATATACTATATATAATATATATATATATATATATATATATATATATATATATATATATTAATATTATATATTATATATATATATATATATATATATATATATATATATATATTATATATCATACAGTGATATTATAAACTACATTAAGAGTATTGACTTTTTGGGAATGTGGATTCTGGTAATCGTTCATGTGAATGTGTACAACAGTATAAATTTCATCAAATTTTCAAAGATAAAATCTTATTTATATATATATATATATATATAGTATATATATATATATATATATATATATATATATATATATATATATATATATATAATATATATATATATATAATATTATATATATTATATATATATATATATATATATATATATATATATATATAATATATATTATATATATATATATATATATATATATATATATATATATATTTAGTATACAGTAATTTATAAATTGTAAGATTATGACGTATAAGATAAAATCTATATTTTTTTCTAATTATTGATTTTTTTCATCATATTTGCTTTCCTTCCCGTGCAAGAAGCGAAGAAAAACGTTGTCACTTTTTAATGCTCGTTGCCTCATTTCCTATATTTAATACCGTTATATATATATATATATAATATAATATAATATTCTAGTATATATATTATATATAATATATATATATATATATATATATATATATATATATATATATAATATATATATATATATAGTATATATATAAGTATATTTATTTTATATATATATATATATATATAATATATATATATATATATTAATTATATAATTATATATATAATTTATATATCTAAATATATATATATACTTTACTTGGTAGCCGCTCCCCTCCTACGAGTTGGCGCAAGGAATAATTTAGCCAAATAAATATAGAGTAAATCTAAATATACTTAACAAATCTTAATGTAACCTGAATTAGGATCAACTTTAAACCGAAATGTACCTATATATGATATATATATTATATATATATATTATATATATATATTAATATATTATATATATATATATATATATATATATAATTATATATATAATATATATACTATACTTCTGGCCCTGGCCCACCTTAGTGGATGGGGCCACACCGCTCCATAAAGCCGGCCATTGCTCTTTGTGGTTTCACAGGTGCGAGAAGATAAAGTTACAGCGAAAGGGTGATACGGGGGCGTTGGAGGGCGGGGAACTCCAGAAGGAATGCTCCTTGTGTCCGGGGATATACACATCTAGTGCACGATGGGGAAACAACGTTGTCAAGTTTGAATCTGAATTTATATTGCATAAGATTTGGATGGTGACCTGATCTGCTCCGGGCGAGGTTAATTTGGTCTCTTCTGGACAGTGATTCTTCTGTAGGGAGATGTTTGGGGACTGGGGTGTTTAGTAGAATTGTATTGGTGGCGGTTTTTTGTAGATATGTGTAGTTATATTTGTTGATTGGCGTGAGCCAAGACCTTATTTGGGGATGGAGGGGATGTTGACTGTCAATGCATTATAAAGTATGATTGCTGAGAGAGGGTGACATTTAGACTATGTGTGGGGGGGGTTGGAGAGTATTTGGTGGCACGGATGGTCTTGGATGAGTGTTTTCGGAAGAATTATGTTCCCTTACATTCTTAAGTGGGTAAGGATGGGAAAGGATATGTGTCTCCATCATTAATTGTTGAATGGGGGTTGTTTTAGTATATCCAGTGATTATTCTAAGGGCTGTGTTTTGTGTAACTTGTAATTTTGTTTAAGTTGGATTGTGATAGTGCTGGGAACCATGCGGGGGAGGCATAGTTTATATTTGTTCTGAGGAGTTGTTTGTAGATTGTGGTAAAGGTGTGTTTTCTGTCGCTGAAGTTGTGTTGGGAGAGGGTTCGGAAGGTGTTTAATTTCCGTTGGGTTGATGAAGTAATTTGGTCGATGTGGGGAGAACGTCATGTGTGTGTCATAGATAAGTCCTAATATTTTTGGGGTTTTTGTTTAGGGGGAGGGGGGGTTGTTGTTCAGGTAGACTATTGGGTGGAATGGGATTGGTGCTGTCATTCTCTGGTGAGTAGCCACAGTTTCTAATTAGTTGTAAGGTTATCTGGTGTTTGGGTGCTGTATTTAGCAAGTGGATGTTGGGAAATGAGACTGATGTCGTCTGCATAATAATAGTTTGGTGGACTGTTGGTAGGTGGCATGTCTGCTGTAAATGAGATTGAATTGAGGAATGGAGAGAGAATGGCGCCCTGTGGTTAACGCCCGTTTGGTTAGTTTAATGGAGTGTGAGGAATGTTTTTATGGAGGTATCTTTTGGCGTATCTATTGTAGGAAATGTTGAGAGCCACTTTTTATGCATTGAGTTTTCTAGGGGGATTGAAGGATTTTTTTGTATAAGGATGTATGTGGGGACAGTGTCAAAAGGCCTGTTGTTATGTTGATGGGCTGTAAGTAAGCGGTGTATGGATCTATGTGATGGGGATTGGTTGAAGCAATTAATTATGTGTTGTGTGAGGGAGGTGAGTGGCTGTTTGTTGTAGAAATGATGTGCCTTTAGATGCATTTGTAAGTTATTGGTTTTAGGAGGTTTGAATATTTTTTTTTAATATTTATTCTTCTCCAGCATTTCTGAGGTGGAGAGAACGAGAGATTGGGCGTGAGGATGGGAATCTGGGGTCTTTTTTCGGGTATTCAGTTTTGGGATAATGAATGCTGGTTTCCAGATTGGGGGTATATAATTGATTTCCATGGATTTGTTAAAGATTTTCTGTGATGAGGAGAATTGTTTTTCCTCCTAGGTGTTCAGGTGAAGTGTTGAGATTGAGTCTGTCGCTATTGCTGGTGAATTTTTATAGGTTTTGATGTCTCTGATATCATCGTTGGTTGTAAAAGGAGGTTGAGGGTTGTATCTGAGGAAGTTTTTTGGCTGTTTTTTTGTTAACACTATTATGGGGTGATGTTTGTTCGGAGATATTACCGTAGGTTTGCAAGGCTGTGCTGCTTGTTTGTTTTAGAAGGGAGGGAGTTGTCGGGCAAGATGGAGATTCGTGTGAGGGAGGGGTGTTTTGTGAATTGTTTATTTTTGATAACGCTGCCAAGTTTTTCTTAATTATTATGCGTGAATGTTGCTTTGTAGGTATCTGTAAACTTTGTTAGTAGTTTAGTGGTTATGAGATTAGAAGATCTGAGTGTTCAGGTTAGTTATTTTGGGTTAGTGTTAATGTTTGTATGGTCTGCATTTCGGAGGGATAGTTGGGATTGTATGGATTTTTTCGGTGACCCTTAGGTATGCGGAGATTGGCTTGATTTGATGATTGCTGTTGTTTTAAATGAAATGATGAGGTGTTTAAAGATGTTTTATGTCATGTATTGGGTGCAGGGTTTATATGGGAATTTCGATATGGTTTAGCAAATTCTGTCAGTTAGCTTTTTTGTAAGTATATTGTATGTGGTGGTGCTTTTTTTTGTGAGTTTGTGGGGGAGGCCAAAGATATGAAGGATAGGAGATGATCTGATTGTAGGTCGGTGGTTGTGTCCCAAGTTAGTCTGTGATGTAGGGAGGGGAACAAAATGTGACGTCTGGTGAGGTGGGGGATTGATTGGCTTGGGGAGGGATTCTGGTGGGGAATTTTTTTGAGTTAAGGATATTCAGGGATTCCAATTCATTAAGGATATGGTTGCCTCGGGGATCAGATGGGTAGTCTTCGTACCAGGCAGTGTGGTGGGCATTTAAGTCGCCTCCAAGGATGAGATTTGGGTATGTAGTTATAGGGGGTGAGGTTTGTTTGGGGGGGTGTTTGGGGTGGTCGGGGTGGCCGAATATAAAGGTGAAGAGTTGTAAGTGTCTTGTCAAGGAGTATAGGAACATCGATTGGGATTTTATTAATGCGGCTGGGAGTGGTGTGGAAGTGTTAGTAGTTTATGATATGGTATGCTGTTGTGGATCAGTGTTAAAAGGGAGTGGTGAGGAGGTTGGGCAGGGGAATATATGGCGTCGTAACCATAGAAAGTGGGGAGGGGTGTTTTGGGCAAGGGAGGCTTCTTGTATGATAGCTATGTGTATATTGTGTTTTTCAGATATATTTTATATATATATATATATTATATATATATATATATATATATATATATACTATATATATACTATATCTTATATATATAATATATATAATGTGTATTATATATATAATATATATATATATATATTATATAATAATATATATAGTTACTTAGATGTGGCAACGTTTTCTCGTGCTTCTCGCATCGGCAGGAAAATATGACATTCCATAACGTTTATAATCTATACAATTACCGAGGAGGGCGATGGATATATATATATATATATATATATATATATATAATTATTTTTTTTTATATATAAATATAAATATAAATAACATATATTTAGTTTTATATATATATTATATAGGAACTTGTCCTTTAAGGAAGTTTAACGATATATGATATCGAACGAACGATGTAATCGATTTTTTCGATTATTTCAAAGCAATAGAGCGTCAAGAGTTACCAAACATCTTTCTTTTTTTAACTAAAGGGAAATACCCCCTCTCAAGAGTTAAATCGCAAAGATGGTAAAGATTCGGGTCTCTCTCGGCCTCAGCGGGGGGACGACGGGGGGACTTCATCCCCCCTCTGTCCCTCTGTTCGATGAACACTTAAAAAAAAATCTTAAAAAAAATTAACCATACAAAAATTAAGCTGAACATGAAGTATAATGAGCAATTGTGTCGGTAATCTCTGCGATCTTTCTATTGGAGTTTTAGCTAAAACGTGCACTGCAGGGCTGCACGAGTAGCATTCGAACGATTTTCGATATCATGATCGTTTATGTATACCTCCTTTTAAGACGGAGTAGTGATATAACTACGTATTATACTATTAAATATTACTATATATTAATATATAGATTATATAATATAGATATTATTATACATATATACTAATATAATAGTTATATAAATAATATATAATCATATATATATAGTCAATGAATCGTCATTTCTGCCTTCCACCTACCATATACATATCTGATTGCATGAAAATCGAACACATTTCAGTAATAGTGAAAATAAAAATGTGTAGAGCCAAATTATAACGAATATGACTAAAAAAGCTCAACATTTTGAAAAATCTTTAAAAAGAGTTTAAATATATGTAAACTAACGTAACTCAACATGTACCTTAACTTAACGGTAATTATTTTTATAAATTAATTTATTTCACTTTGCATTGCTCATTCAAGAAAAAACGGTATAAAATAAATTCTAACCTATCAATAATAGATATTTCCGATATATGCTGTGAATTCGATTCATACCTCACAAGATACGAAATCTAAATTATTCATGAGAAAATATAATATATATATATATTATATAATATACCTATATAGTATATATAATAATATATATAATTATATTATATATTATATATATATATATATATATATATATATATTATATATATATTAATAATAATATATATATATATATATATTATATATATAATATATATATATATACTACTATAATATATATATATAGTGATGGCCCGAATCCGAATCCGGATTCGGATTCATCCGGATTCGAGCTCTCGAATCCGGATTTCGGATTCGGATTTCGAATACCATGAGTTGCTTGGATTTGGATTTCGGATTCGGATTCAACATTCCACACCACGGTTCGATTCGGATCGAAATCCGAAGGTCTAGATCGGATTCGGATTCGTTAATTCGAAACATTTTGAACACACGCGATTTCGGATTCCGGAGCTTGATTCCGAATCTCCGGATTCGGAATCCGAGTTCAATTTTTTGTTTCAAAGACCGGATGTTATAAATAAAAAAAAACTTACGAAACAGAACAAAAATTGAACAATCATTTAGGGCTCAATCACGAAGATGCATTGTAAGAGCCAATCAAAAGGTCGTATTTCTTCATTATTGACAATCATCGTAACAAAATACGAAAGTTAACATATCTACTTTTCGGTTGGCGATATGGACTGACGTAAAAGTAATATTTATGAGTTAAATGCGAATTAGATTTCTTTAATTTTGATTTTTGTGAAAGGGTTGTTTTTATTTTATATCTATATAGTATATATATATATATAATATATATTAATTGATATATATATAATATAATATTATATATAATATATATATTAGTTATGTATATATATATATATATATATTATATATTATAATATATATATATAATTATATATATATATATATATATATTATAATTATATATTATATATATATATATATTATATATATACTATATTATAGTATATATATATATATAATATAAATTATATATATATATTATAATATATTATATTATGCCAGCGTCTGGATTGTCCGTCATATGTATCTAAAAAACTATTAATGTACAAGAAAAAAAAATACATTGCTGGAATGCTGGTCCATTTTTACCTCAAAAGATGTAAAAAGAAAAAAAAAAAAAAAAAAAAAAAAAAAAAACAAAAAAAAAAAAAAAAATCTCAAAAACTACTATACCTATCAGAAAAAAGGAATACATTTTTGAATCCTGGTGAAAATTTCACATAGGAAAATGTAAAAAAAATAAAAAATAAAAAAATTATTGTTAATAATTATAGTAATTGATTAGAAAGGCCTATGTAGAGACCTTTTATTGGTTTCCTTCGTTAAATAAATAAGACTTTCTAATTGAAATTTTGCTTTATACTCGGGCACACTATTTGCGCTCGAGAGCACGTGGAACAATAGGGGGGATGTTTTCCATACCCGCGTAGTGGGAGGCGAGGAACCCGCGACACCAAATACCAAGAGGGGGGGTTCGGAGACCCTCCCCCGGAGGGGGGGAAATAGTACCCCGTGGTTCCCCGGAAGGCCGAGAGCCCCCGACTCCTGCCATCGGGTGCAGTATATCCTTGGTATTCTTAAGTAAAAAAAAGAAAACAAAATTTTATAGAAGTCATATTTATTTTAACGAGAAACCAATATAAGGTCTCTAAATAGGCCTTCTTATCATATTACTATAAATTATTAGACAATGAATTTTTTTTTAAATTTTTTATTTTTTTTTACAATTACTATGTGAAGGATTTTACCAGATTCAAAAATTGTTCACTTTTCGCTGTTTGGCTATTGGTATCTTCTTGAGTTTTTTTTTTTTTTTTTTAAACCCACGTACATTTCAGCACTAAAATTGGACCAGTATTCCAGCAATGTATTGCCGTTGTACTGTATATTAATATTTTTTAAGATAACACCATATGAGACATCCAGCCGCTGACTATATAGTATATATATATATATTATATATATATATATATATATATATATATATATATATATGATATATATAATATATATATATATATATATATATATATATATATATATATATCTATCATATATATAATATTATATATATATATGGTACATGTGAGCTGGATGACCCGCAAACTTGAGTAGTTTTTTTTTATGTTGAAAAAGTTAAAAATGCAGTATAATTGACCAGAAATTGCTTTCGGTGTGAAGCTCAGATTCTTCCTTTTTTTAAATTTTTTAATTAGAAAAATTGTATGAACGTTATTTCCGAATTGTGTTTATCTTATTAATTATTTTCTTAAGGTATGGAATTTTCGTTCAAAATAAATAAAATATATTAAGTTTATTATTAAAATTAAATTGATAATTACGTTTTACAAATAAACTTAAAAAGGCAAAATATCAGATAAAAGAGCCAGGAGAATTATCTCGAAAAGTGTGACACTTACAGCAAACAATACATATTGGAATCAGCCGTATAAACTTATTACGGAATGAATAAGAAAAAAAGAAAAGAAAAGAAAAAGTTACCGACACTTGGCAAAAAAATAAAATTACATATTTGAATCAGTGTATATATTCTTATTATATGCACAGTCGTTTTATGATTTAAAAATAACGAATACCCTAGAGTAGACCGCATTTGATACAGGAGTCGGGGTCTTCGTCGGGCCTCTAAGTGGACGACGGGGGGGACTTCGTCCCCCCTTTTTCCCCCATCGCCTCGGCCCCCTACATGTAAATATATTTCCTTGAACTTCAATTTTTAGGGGGCCGAGCCGATGGGGACAGAGGGGGACGAAGACGACTTAACATATAATAAGCTTTATACGCTGATTTCCAATATGTAATTTGGTTTTCTGTAAGTGTCGTACTTTTCGAGTTTTCTTTTGTTGTTTGTTTTTTTTGCCCGGTAATAAGCTTTATACGCCTGATTCCATATATGCATTTGTTTTCCAGCAGAGGTGTTCATACATTCCGAGATAATACTCCTGGCCCTTTTCTGGAATTGTGCCCCTTAAAAAACTATTAAATATTATTAAACTGGATAAAGTTTAATAAAGTACCAAAATCGAACAAAATATTTTTTGTTATCGCTCCTTTACCTTGGCTCTCTCTCTCTCTCTCTCTCTCTCTCTCTCTCTCTCTCTCTCTCTCCTCTCTCTCTCTCTCTCTCTCTCTCTCTCTCTCTCTCTATATATTATATATACTATATATATATATATATATATAGTATTAATATAGTATTATATATATATATATATATAATGATATAGTAGTATTATATATATATACTATATATTATATATACACAACATATTTTCTTTTAAAAGGAAACATGTAAATTTTGAAAATAATGGACACTTCATCATAATAAATAATTGAACTTTTCAGTTTTTTTAACCCGTAATTTATTTTACCTAATCATGAAAATTTAAACAAATTGTAATATACTACCTTAAAATTTTTATGACTAAGAAATAACGCGGGACATTCAATTACGTGAATCCTTATATATTATAAATATATATATTTATAATATATATATATATATATTATATATATAATATAATATTATATAGTATATATATATATTATATATATAATATAGTAATATATATATATATAATATATATATATCATATTAGATAATATATATTATATATATATATATATATATATATATATATATATATATATATAATATATATATATATTTATTATATTATATATATAATATATATATATATATATATATATATATAATATACTGGTGAAAGTTTGGTTTAAAGCCACAAACTCATATCTCAAAAAACTCATCAAAGCTTGCAGCAAAAGGAATACATTCTGATGCGGTCTCAATTAGTTATGGAAAATGTAAAAAAAAAAATACAAATAAATAAAAAAAATTATATTCAAAAAAAAAAAATAGGCTAAGCGAAAAGGAATACATTTTTGGAATCCTGGTAAAAAATTTAGATAGGAAAATGTAAAATAAAAAAAAAAAAAAAAAAAAAAAAAATTAATGTTAATAATTAATAGTAATACCGTTATAGAGCCTATTGAGAGACCTTTTATTGGTTACTTGTTAAAATAAATAGACTTTCTATAAATTTTCTGCTTTTTTTTCTTTCACTAAAGAATACCCCAAGGGGTATACCACACCGATGGCAGGAGTCGGGGTCTCTCGCCTTCCGGGGAACTACGGGGTAAGGACTACATTCCCCCCGATCCGGAGGTCTCCGGAACCTCCCACTCTTTGGTATTGGGTTCGCGGGGGGCTTCTCCGCCCTCTTCCTACGGGTATGGAAATTCGTCCCTCCATTGTGTTCCCCGATCGGCTCGAGCCCCCTACCTTGCCGTGTAATACCCTTTTAACAAAATAATTATATATATAGTATATTATATATTATATATAGTATATACTATATAATATATATATATATACATATAATATATATATTATTATAATATATATTATATATATAATATATATATAAGTATATATATATATATTATATATATATATATATATATTATATATTATATATATATATTAATATATAATATATTATATATATATATTGATATATATATTATATATATTGATATATATATATATAATATATATATATATATATATGTCAATCACCCCCAAAAAAAAAAAATAGCAATTTTTTGGTTATTATTTTTTTTAATTTATTTTTTTCTTTTTTTTTTTACATTTTCTCTAAACTAAAATTTTACAAGGATTATGCAACAAATGTATTTCATTTTCAATTAATTTTTGGTAGTTTCGAGATATTGATTTATTTTTTATCTTTATTTTTTTATTTTTTTTTTTTTTTTTTTTATTTACAGTTTCTTCGGTAAATATTTTGCAGTATTCCAGCCATGGTATTTTTTCCCGGTAACTGTTGTAGTTTTTGAGATATGGGTTTGTGGCTCTTCTAGAGGCTTGGCTATATATATACATATATATATATTTATAATATATATATATAATATATAATATAATATTATATATTATATATTAGATAATATATATAAAATATTATAATATATAAATAAATATATATATTAATTATATATATATAATATATAATATATATTATATAATATCAGTGGTTTCCTGATCTGTGAGCG